>WWET01004504.1:109137-122189 GCA_011038615.1 Limnodynastes dumerilii | reverse complement strand
GATTTCCCGGTGTCCCCCCCCCCCCCTTGAAAATATGTGAACCTTTAATAAAAATGATTGATGGGAAAATGTCCTGTGTCATATGTTTACACCGTCCCCTGAGCCGGTGAAGAGTTTGGAGGAAGCGCAGGGACTACTGTGCCCAGCAGAACCAGTACTCTCATTTAAATATTGTGGAGCACCCCATTGCACTAGCGCAAAGCACATGGAAACAAACAGAGGCAGATGGGTTCAACTTTCTGTGCTGGCTCCTGTTTTGCACATGCGCAGTGTGGAATAAAAAAATAGGCAAACGCAGCTCTGAATCAACTCCAATGTGTCATTAAGCTCCACCCCTATCGGGAGGGGGTGGAGATTGCTTGATTACATGTTTTCAAGCAAATTGCTGCATAATGGCTCTGCCCTCGTCATCACCACCAGCCAGTCATCACCACCACCAGCCAGTCATCACCACCATCAGCCAGTCATCATCACCAGCCAGCCAGTCATCATCACCAGCCAGCCAGTCATCATCACCAGCCAGCCAGTCATCACCATCACCAGCCAGTCATCACCATCACCAGCCAGTCATCATCATCAGCGATATTTCCTCCCCATGAAAGAAAAAAGGAAAGTTGCCATGTATGTGTATACCAGGCAGCCTGGCACACACACTGATGCCATCTGACTAAGCACATGCTTATCGCTCTTCCCGCTTACAATCATTGTGCAGATGCGACCAGTACTCTGCCTTCTTTTACCTCCAGTGTCTGCATTGGGGATTTATGCTCATAACAATGAGTAAGGTCTTGATAATGCAGTGAGCCCGGTTTCCGCACCTGACAGGCTTCCCGCACAGAACTGCATCCTCATGATGCATGCTGCCGTGCCGAAAGCCTTTGCAATGGTGTGTTGTGACCGCTGCTTGTACCTGGTGTATGTACAGTGGGTGGGTGGGGGGTATGCGGTTGCCGGTCTGAGCGGCTGTATTTCAAACATGATGCAGTCACCGGCTAATTGGCGCCTGTATCATTGCTCAAAAAGCTTTGAAAATAGAAATTTGCTATTGCGAACAGGAACTCATTTTACCATTCCCATAGCTACAGGTTGTGGTGGGTAAAAGGTTAGGGTTAGGGCTTAAGGAAAAGGTTAGAGTTAGGCTGTGGGACATAAAGGGTTAGGCTGTGGGGTATGGAGGGTTAGGGTTAGGCTGCGGGGTATGGAGGGTTAAGGTTAGGCTGTGGGATATGGAGGGTTAGGCTGTGGGGCATGGAGGGTTAGAGTTAGGCTGCTGGGCACGGAGGGTTAGGTTTAGGCTGTGGGACACAAAGGGTTAGGCTGTGGGCTATGAAGGGTTAGTGTTAGGCTGTAGGGCATGGAGGGTTAGGGTTAGGCTGTGGTGCATGGAGGGTTATGTTAAGCTACAAGGGTTGGAGGGGTTAGGGTTAGGCTGTGGGACATGGAGGGTTAGGGTTAGGCTGTGGGGCATGGAGGGTTAGGGTTAGGCTGTGGGGCATGGAGGGTTAAGGTTAGGACTGAATTAGTGTTAAGCTTGAGGATATAAAGGGTAAGGGTCTGGAAATGATAGGGTTAACTCAAACACATACCTTTGGGCGGATGACTCTTCGCGACACAAGAAATCATCTCTCCGCCACTTTCTTCATGGTAGACTGCCAGCAAATTGACAGCAATCTACATTCAGCTGTAGTATGATGATCTTTTGAAATTAAGTCCTTTGTGTCGGCGAACCTTACTCGGCTGGGGGATGCATGTCTTAGTTTAGATTCTCCATTACTCACCCTCCCTATCTTGTGTGTGGTGAGTGCGTAAAACTTAAGGTAGGGGTTAGAGCATGGAAAGTCCATGCATGTGTGGGGGGTGTATTACCTGTACGAATGGATTCCTGTGTGTGCGATCGTTACTATTTCAGGATCTACCCAATGTCTGCATCTTCATAGATGGTTCTACTGTTACAGCTCGATTCACATGTAGGTTGAGCCGTGATTTTGTGCTTAGAGATTAGTCTGATTGCTGATACAATGGCAGCTGCAATGAAATGCTAAACGTATTTCAAATGAATGTTGGCAGCAGATGAATGTGAACATTCTATCAATAAGTCATTACAGAGCAATAATGTGTTTGCGTTCTCAATCTCCATAAAACTCATTCATCTACAGCCAGTACACAAACATATTTTACTTTAGGTAAGTCTTTTTCCAGCAAGATAATGACCATTGAAACAAACTTTTTATTTGATTTTATGAGCTTTAACACGTTTCTCTTTTACTGCTGTAGATTAACAAAATGAGTATTTCAGAATGTAAAAGCTGAAAGATGAATCCTCTCCGTTACGGCACATTAATGTCTTATGGCACTCCTTAGCATGGCCCTTATCTACCTGCTTGGTGCTTACCTGTGGAGCAAAGGGATGTTTTGTGGGTTAGACTTAGAGCCAAAGCTAAAACCAATGCAAATGCTGGATAGTAAGTTTTGTACATGAAACCACCTAAAGCACATATATGACAGACAGGTATCGTACTTATGCAGTCTATCGGACTTATACAGTGTATATCCAGCACAGGTATTGGACTTATACAGTCTATATCCAGCACAGGTATCGGACTTATACAGTGTATATCCAGCACAGGTATTGGACTTATACAGTCTATATCCAGCACAGGTATCGGACTTATACAGTGTATATCCAGCACAGGTATTGGACTTATACAGTCTATATCCAGCACAGGTATCGGACTTATACAGTGTATATCCAGCACAGGTATTGGACTTATACAGTCTATATCCAGCACAGGTATCGGACTTATACAGTGTATATCCAGCACAGGTATTGGACTTATACAGTCTATATCCAGCACAGGTATCGGACTTATACAGTGTATATCCAGCACAGGTATTGGACTTATACAGTCTATATCCAGCACAGGTATCGGACTTATACAGTGTATATCCAGCACAGGTATTGGACTTATACAGTCTATATCCAGCACAGGTATCGGACTTATACAGTGTATATCCAGCACAGGTATTGGACTTATACAGTCTATATCCAGCACAGGTATCGGACTTATACAGTGTATATCCAGCACAGGTATTGGACTTATACAGTCTATATCCAGCACAGGTATCGGACTTATACAGTGTATATCCAGCACAGGTATTGGACTTATACAGTCTATATCCAGCACAGGTATCGGACTTATACAGTGTATATCCAGCACAGGTATTGGACTTATACAGTCTATATCCAGCACAGGTATCGGACTTATACAGTGTATATCCAGCACAGGTATTGGACTTATACAGTCTATATCCAGCACAGGTATCGGACTTATACAGTGTATATCCAGCACAGGTATTGGACTTATACAGTCTATATCCAGCACAGGTATCGGACTTATACAGTGTATATCCAGCACAGGTATTGGACTTATACAGTCTATATCCAGCACAGGTATCGGACTTATACAGTGTATATCCAGCACAGGTATTGGACTTATACAGTCTATATCCAGCACAGGTATCGGACTTATACAGTGTATATCCAGCACAGGTATTGGACTTATACAGTCTATATCCAGCACAGGTATCGGACTTATACAGTGTATATCCAGCACAGGTATTGGACTTATACAGTCTATATCCAGCACAGGTATCGGACTTATACAGTGTATATCCAGCACAGGTATTGGACTTATACAGTCTATATCCAGCACAGGTATCGGACTTATACAGTGTATATCCAGCACAGGTATTGGACTTATACAGTCTATATCCAGCACAGGTATCGGACTTATACAGTGTATATCCAGCACAGGTATCAGACTTATACAGTGTATATCCAGCACAGGTATTGGACTTATACAGTCTATATCCTGCACAGGTATCGGACTTATACAGTCTATATCCAGCACAGGTATTGGACTTATACATTCTATATTCTGCACAGGTATCAGCCTTATACAGTCTATATCCTGAACAGGTATCAGCATTATATATTCTATATCCTGCACAGGTATCAGCATTATATATTCTATATCCTGTACTGGTATCAGCATTATACATTCCATTTCCTTTACAGGTATCAGCATTACACATTCTATATTCTGCACAGATTACCATTTTTTTAGAATGCACAAGATAAAGGAGAGCTGCATTCTCACCAGTTGCCCATAGCAACCCAATCTAGTTATCATTTCCTAGAAGGCACTAGATCAATTAGCGTCTCATTGGTTGTGATGGACATCACCCACACTGTTCCATTTAAGGCTTGAAATATCTACCCCTGGTCAGTTCTTTCTCCAAATGAAATATGTTTTAATATATATTGAATTTTGACACGTGCATCTTTTTTTATTATTTATGGTATTTATAAATGATGTTCATGCAACCTATAAAAGTATACTCTACCCCTGATTATTGGATGTGTACACCTAGAGAGCAATTATGTTATAAATAGTTGATTATCTTGCAGCCACGTACATTCTAATGTGAAATGTGAAATTATGCAAAGTATTCGCATTTCCTGCTGAGTAAAGAGATTGTTTTATTGCTGATGTCTTTATGTTACCTGTAGTGAGACTTCTGTCGATTCACCACATTTTTTTAGTCCACTAATTATCTCAGAATGAACGCATCACATTGCAGGTAACATCTCTCCGGTGGCTCAGTGCCCTGAAGATATATGTTGTTTACTGTTGCCATAAGCGTTACAGTTACCTCTCTTATAGATGGCGGTTATGTAAATGGGAAACCAAATCTATTGTGCTAATGATCTAAATGTATTACCTCTTTTATAGACCGTGTCAACAGCCAGTGAACTCCGAAAGCCAATTTACTGGATCGTCGCTGCAAAAGCCATTGATTATGAACAGCTATTGCTGCTTATGGCCAATGTGAAGTGGGATGTGAAGGAGATTATGTCTCAACACAATGTATATGTGGATGCTCTATTAAAGGTATTTCTACAAAGTCATTTGTACTGGGCTGGAAGCATCAATTATTGCATCGTTTATGCTTTTGTGCTTCATTGTGTAGCGTTAAATTAGATGACATTGACCAATCAAACGCTTGATAGAAACCTGTCTTAGTTCTGAAAGTGAGTCAGTCGGAGCTTCCAGTTATAGTACAGGTGGATGTGGCATCAATTTAAACCCTGAATATGACAGCAGATAAGAAAGAAGCGTGGAACATCAAACAGTGCTAAACCCTGCATCACAACTCACACAACAAAGAGACTCCTCTCTTATATAAAACACATACAAAAGGACATGTGTGTGTATTGGCGCTGGAATACCTGCAGTATTACCCTAATGAAGCTAATGATACACAGAAAATAGAAGTGATCATTTATATTAAATCAGGGGGGGATGAATAACTATTGGATAGGTACAAGTAGGCAATTAGAGGTTAATATACCATAAATAATCAATAAAAATCTAAAAAATAGTCCAGATAATAGTAGTTCTCAGGGCTATATGGGAGACCGCTAAGAGATTATTATTATGAAATACGATCCATTTTCTTTCCTTGAAAAGAGGAAAAACAACAAAGGATAATCAACTATTTACTTCACCACAATGTAAAAACATATAAATATTCAAAAAATGTACAAATAAATCAAGGGACTTAGGTTTGACGTAATCAAACCTAAGTCCCCGCATGCTGCGTTATGAGGTCCGGAGGTGGTGCATATAGGTCCCGGGAATCACCAACGATCGTCACGGTCCACAATGACGGTGCAGGCAGGAGGATGAAGAGGGGAACGTCAAACACTGGAGCCACTGATTTTTATTGATTATTTATGGTATATTAACCTCTAATTGCCTACTTGTACCTATCCAATAGTTATTCATCCCCCCTGATTTAATATAAATGATCACTTCTATTTTCTGTGTATCATTAGCTTAATTAGGGTAATAGGTAATCCAGCGCCAATACACACACATTTCCTTTTTTATGACGGCAGATAAGAGCCACATGGCCCATCCAGTCTCTTTAGATATCCTTCGGTTTATCCAAGCTTATTTAAACTGTTCTAGTGTGCTTCTACCACCTCAGATGGGAGGTTATTCCACTTAGCATCCATCCTTTCATTGAAGTAATGTTTCCACACATTTCCTCCAGTTAATATGCATGTCCTTGTGTTCTAATTCAACTTTTCCCTTGAAATATGTTCCCCTCCTGTACCTGGTTACACCCCTTGATTAATGTGAAAGTTGCTATAACTATATGATTGCTGTAGTCAGTAGGCAGGATAACTAGGCTAGCACCTGATATTTTAAGCTGAGCCAATCAACTAACTGAAAGGCTCCCTATTCTTTGAGTGCCTCCCTCTTCTGCTATTAATATCGGTCCCAGTAGGAGAGGCGTATGATGCCCGTAACAGGACCTTTCCCTGGAAATCTTCCCGTTTATTGAACCACTTCCTGCAGGGATGGGTAATCGCCCCAGTGTATGGCCAGCTTTGTTCTTAGGATTACAAATGCACATGGTTTGGTATATAATTGGCTACTGAAGGATTTATTGTTTTTTTTTAAAGCCAAGTGCATCAAAAATATATCTTTATATATTCTCTTACCAGTGTCTTATGTCATAAACTTACATAATATATTCAATATTTTTACATTTAATTTGTTCTTTATTATTGTTTTTTCAGTTTCTTTTTTATCTGATGGCGGAGTAATCATAGAGTAGATCTGTTTATGAACCATCTGCTGTTGAGATGGACATTTCAGCTGACGCGCATCCATTCACTCTTTCTGACACCGCTCACCTTTCCCATGCACTGTAATAGAATGTGGAAGCCGCCCCAGGCAGGGAAGTGATTGCGGTTGTCTTGCCTGGTGTGCTCTTCCTCTCCGTAATATTGGTAGAATCCTCCTGTGGATTCTGTTTATCCCATAAGCCTTTCGGGTTTTAGCATTTCAGTAGAAAGCAGGTGGAGTTAAACTGATATCATAGACTGATATAAAATGTGTAGGGTGTGGTATGCCGGTTATAATGTCATTTGATTGACAATCATAAACTAGACAATACAAGACACTAGATTTCACATTGACATTGTATTAATGTTGATGCAAAAAAATAAACCTCAACAGAGATGGTTTCCAGACGACACTAAGGTCAGTAACATTATTATATCCATGTTAGTGTTGCTGATACTTAATAGTCCTATACTAATCATTACTGCAGCCTAACCCTTATCCTATTTGCAGCCTAACTTTAACCACAGCCTAACCCTAACTGCAGCCTTACCCTTACCCAAACCACAGCCTAACCCTAAGATACAGTATAGTATTATAGAAACATAGAAAGTGACAGCAGATAAGAGCCACATGGCCTATCCAGTCTGCCCAGCTGTTTATAACTACTGTATACTGACCCTAGACCCTATTTACCCTCAATTTAGTTTTAGATTTAGGATATCCTTATATTTATCCCAAGCATGTTTATACTGTTCTACTGTGTCACCCTCAACCGCCTCAGATGGGAGAATATTCCACTTATCTATCACCCTTTCAGTGAAGTCATTTTTCCTCACATTTCCTCTGAATCTACCCCCCTCCATGTGACGTTGAGTCCAGGAGCCAGATTTATTAAGCTGTGGTAAAGGAAAAATGAAGATGTTGCTCACAGTAACCAATCAGATTCTAGCTTTTTCTTTCCTGTTACATACATTTTTCCTTTACAACAGCTTAATAAATCTTGCCCTATGTATGTATGTATAAATGTTTGTGTGAGTGTATGTATGTATGTGTGTGTGAGTGTATGTATAAATGTATGTATGTATGTATGTATGTGTGAGTGTGTGTATGTATGTATGTATGTATGTATAAATGTTTGTGTGAGTGTATGTATGTATGTATGTGTGAGTGTATGTATAAATGTATGTATGTATGTGTGAGTGTGTGAGTGTGTGTATGTATGTATGTATGTATGTATGTATGTGTGAGTGTATGTATAAATGTATGTATGTGTGAGTGTGTGTATGTATGTATGTATGTATGTATGTGTGAGTGATTGTAGTGGTATATGTGAGTTATCTACTCTAGTTTTTTATTACTGTCATTTGTTTGTAAAACACCACTTTGCTCTTCAGCGGTGTGGTTAGATCAGGAATTGCATAGAGCAGGGACACACATGAAAGATAAACATAGACATGAAAGTAGTTTCAGGAGGGCGCTGCTTGTGGTCTAAATAAAATAAAAGCCATACGCTGATATAGAGCTATATAGATGCCACTACTTTACCAATAATTATCTATACAGTAAATGAAAGCCATAATCCTTGCATCACAGGTATTATTATAATGGTGACATTGTATTGCAGGAATTTGAACAGTTCAATAAGAAGTTGTCTGATCTCTCTAAGCACGTCCGCATTCCTCTGCCTGTGTCCAATATACTATGGGAGCATTGCATCCGACTGGCCAACAGGACTCTTGTGGAGGGGTAAGCGCCGCCTTTGTTCTTAATGAGTAAAGCCGCCTTGTCCTTGATTAGTAAAGTGAACTAGTAAGAGACAACATAGGTAGACTCAATACAATGGTCTGTTTTGTGAAAAGACCCTAACTGTCCATGCCCTGCAGCCCAACCTTAACCCTAATCTTCCTCTTCTTGAGCCTTAATCCTCCATGCCCCACAGCCTAACCCTAAACTTAATCTTTTCTTTTTTAATCTTTTCCTTCTTGAGCCCTAACCCTAATCTTCCATATCCTGCAGCCTAACCCTAACCCTTCATGTCCTGCATCCTAACCCTAACCATACATGTTCTACAGCCTAACTCTCCATGCACCACTGCCTAACTCTAACCCTCCATGTGTTGCAACTTAACCCTCCCTCCTTTACGCCTAACCCTAACCTG
Organism: Limnodynastes dumerilii; assembly: GCA_011038615.1. NCBI lineage: Eukaryota > Metazoa > Chordata > Amphibia > Anura > Limnodynastidae > Limnodynastes > Limnodynastes dumerilii. The sequence goes on along the minus strand of WWET01004504.1, from coordinate 113,327 downwards.
AGCCCTCTGCAGCCTGTTGCTATTGGGAAACAGGGGGAAAGGATTTTGCCAATGATTCAAGCACCCATTCAGCTGGACTGGCAAACACATCCCTCATATATCCAGCTAACAAGAGTCCCTCTCCAGCCTAACCCTAACCTTCCATGTCCTGCAGCCTAACCCTAACCTTTCATGTCCTGCAGCCTAACCCTAACCTTTCATGTCCTGCAGCCTAACCCTTCATGTCCTGCAGCCTAACTCTAACCTTCCATGTCCTGCAGCCTAACTCTAACCTTCCATGTCCTGCAGCTTAACCCTAACCCTTCATGTCCTGCAGCCTAACCCTAGCCCTTCATGTCCTGCAGCCTAACCCTAATTTTCCCCTTAAGCCCTAACTTTACCTTATACCCGCTGCAGCTTTAAGCCTTAACCCTAATTTTATACCCACCGTAGCCTGTCACTATTGTAAAGAGGTCATAATAGGTTCCCATTCCTCAGTAGCTATATTCTATTTAGCAAGGTTTAGGCCACCATTCAGCTGGCGGTTGTATCATTTTCTGAATAGGGCCGGACGGACCAGCAACTGCATCCCACTCAGAGGTGCCTCGCGGTACAGGCCATAATGTGCCTTTGACCATTATAGGCTCTGTTTTCCGGCCATAGTTCACATACAAGCTCATGTGTTTAGCGCTATCTGTTCTTCTCGCTTAGTTATGCCAATGTAAAGAAGTGCAGCAACGAAGGCCGGGCTCTGATGCAGCTGGACTTCCAGCAGTTCCTGATGAAGCTGGAGAAGCTGACCGACATTCGGCCCATCCCTGACAAGGAGTTTGTGGAAACCTACATCAAGGCCTATTATCTGACAGAGAATGACATGGAACGCTGGATCAAAGAGCACAGGGTGAGCGCCCTCTCCATCCGTGTTGTATTCCTCTGATGACGTTGCGTTGATCAACTTGATGGAGTTAAGTTGTTGAATGGGATTTGAGGTTTTGGACTCCATTTACTGTATTGTGGGACTCAATTCATTTCAGGGGGAGTCAAATTGCATCTGTTGCAAACAGTATTAGAGTTGAGAGGTGATGTTTCCTATCCCAAGTCTAAATAACAGTGTGATAGTAAAGCTGGTCAGTATCTGTGTGCAGTAAGCAATTCAAAGATATATCCCTGCATGCAAAGAATACAATTACCTTGACTCCCCCTGCAATCAACATGGTTTAGCCCAGGAGTAACTTTCCTCTCTTAATTTCAATCTCTGAATCAGGTCCATTGTAATATCGCTGGGCGGAAGATCACTGATGAGTCTATATGACTAAAGTGCCGGCAAAGCAAAAAGAGATCTTCCCCCTGAAACGTAACATGTTCTGACACCCCGGGTGACAGTGGCACATTTAGATACAGAGACTGTGACAACAAATGGAGAGGTAGCACTCAGCCATTTGTCCGATGGGAGATCGGGACTGGCTGGGGGAGAATGTCCCTTGCGTCCCTCCACACCACCATTTGTCCAGTAGCGATGGCGGTAGATGAGTCCCACAATACAGTAAATCAGGTCCAATGTACCTTTGTATCACTGTCAGCCTATTATTATGGCGCTTAGATCAATGCAGCTACATGCCTGAATCTATTACGCCAGAGTAGAGTAGTACACAGTAATGCTGTATATGGAGGTTCTAATTATTGCGAGCGTTAAAATAAGTTAAAATATTAAGTTGTTTTTTTATTATATATATATTTTCTTTTACTGTATGTAGAAATGATTGAACACATGTACAATACACCGGCAGCAATTTCTGACCCTCTGCAATGCGTACAAATTGTCACATCCTAACATGTAAGACATTGGACTGGATTTAGACATGGCCCAGGGTGGTGCAAGTGTGTAAACAGTCCTTTCTTACGTCTGTGTTTGGCTCTGAACCGGGTGCACTTGCTCGGCCACACCCTTATTCTAAATTGGCTCCACCCTTTCCCTCCCTCCACACGCCCCTCAGAACACAAGCCGCCGTCGCCGCAGCTCAAGTTGCGCTCTCCTCCTCGCAAGAAAAACCTTTGTTCTGCACCTTTCCCAGTCCACGGGTTTCCATTGTTTGACTCCTCTTTCTTCCTTGCTGTCCTAGGAATACTCCACTAAGCAGCTGACCAATCTGGTGAATGTCTGCCTGGGCTCGCACATCAATAAGAAGGCCAGACAAAAACTACTAGCAGCCATTGATGACATGGACCGGCCGAAGAGATAATTCAGCAGGGACCTCATGTTTCCCCCAGCACATCACCTGCACATATATTTTACTCGTCGTTGGAACACTGATTGAAAAACAATATACGTAACATGTGAATGTTCTCTGACATCTGGATAAACTGCATGTACTTCATTGTTCATATATAATAATATTTTATTTTCTAAATGACCTGTGTGTTCAGTATGGGAACTCTCTGACTTGTTAGTTTTAGATATGCAAAATGAGAATTAAATGTTTTAATCGTCCTTCGCCCTTTACCGGTGATTTAGGCTTGTGCCCGCTCCCGAGACTGCACACAGACCAACCAGATGATGTATTGTACAAGGCTGCACCTCATTGGCCGCATAACTGCAGCCAATGAGGTGCAGTCTCTCTCAATGCACTTTGCTAATACCATGCATGGGTGCAGATGTGGCCAATGACTCCACTGCACTCCCCCTTCCCCCTTCTCCAAGAATAATTCATCCAGCCTCCTTGCTGGCTTTCTCTAGTTCTGTCCCTGGATGAGGCTCTATATTGACCATAGACATTGGTACACAGAACCTGTGAGCATCAGGGGTAACAAGAGCTAGAACCACTAGGGGGAGACAGATCTGAGATGAAAAGGAAATAGATTTCCCATTAAAGCCTCTACATACAGAAGAACTGTTCCTGCGTACAAAATTAAATCAGACTCCGTCCAAGACTCCAAGGAGTCAGAGACAAGTATGTGGATTATAACCATGACCAGTAATTAAGACAATAAGAGATAAAAAAAAAAAATCTGGAGAATATAGAAGTCCTAGGGAACAATATATTATGAAAATTGCTCTATGACCATATATTAATCCTAGGTGAATAGATACATAGTCGTACCATGATGACGCACAGGGAATGTTATATGAATGGTTCTGGGCGTGACTATTCTTAATCCTGTACAGTATTCTATAGGTGGCAGTTGGCTTCCATATTAATATAAGTTGCATAGTGGGGAACGTTGGGGTCTTCTACGAATCAGTGACCACTAAAAAAGTTTTCTTGAAATGTCTGATTCTGACTTTTTTTTTTTCTTTGTAACCTCATGTTCATATATAGTTCTTGCTGCGTTTGTATTGCCTTGCTCTCAAAGTCCATTAGGCTGTCCAAGCTAAATGAAAATGTCTGTGGAATAAAACACTAATGATGAACCTAATGTCTCGGTTTAAATATTCGGTAGTGGGAAGGAAGGGGAGTGGCCTTGGCTCAAGAGGTTGGAGCGGCGATACAGAAGCTGTTCAGGATGTGAGGCATAAACCCAAGAACTGTGCTAAGGGGAAAATCTGTTCTAAACAAGAGCAACCAAGCATCGTCATACCTGTACTAGATCAATAAATGAGTTGCCATGGGTTACTGTATATGTCTGCATTTGAGCAATATTATAATATAAGAGTGTACGGACATATATTTTCCTACCAATAGCAGCATTCAAAAAGTGATGTTCTATCTACGACATCCCCATTCTGGCTCTGATCCTCCTTAAATAACGTTAGGCGACTTACACAAGCCTCTTGCATAAGTCCCCTTTAACGTTACATCTAGGCATGCGTGCAGCGAGTGTTACACTACAGATCTCCTAGCGTACAGGACTCAGTACAAAATAGAGCAGTAAACACAGAAGAAATGGAAACTGCTAAGTTTCCAAAAAATAGCTACCCTAAGACGCACACCGCATCAAAGCAAGCTCCGAAGTGACCCAAATTGCCATTAAAAAGAGTAAGTTTTTATTAAAGACCAGTAATTGTCAATACTTAAGAACTAAATAATTAAAATAAGTATACAACACATCAGTAAACATTATCAGGGCAGCAGATGAAGTACATGTACATTGTAGCAATATTGTTGCAAGTTGTATATGTGCAAAAATGCAGAGTATCAACATTGATTTAAGACATGTACAATAAAAGACAGGTGGCAAGATATCGGCATGGGTGAGAACTCCTATTCTCAGCA
>WWET01004504.1:81491-98308 GCA_011038615.1 Limnodynastes dumerilii | reverse complement strand
AATAATATAATAGTATTAGAGATGAGAGGTGATAAATAACAGTGTGATAGTAAAGCTGGCCAGTATCTGTGTGCAGTAAGAAATTCAAAGATATATCCCTGCATGCAAAAAATACAACTGACCTGACTCCCCCTGAAATCAATGTGGTTCGGTCCAGGTGTAACCTTCCTCTCTTAGGGCCTGATTCACACTTAAGAACACGTTACATTCTTAAATATACGCAACTAGTAGCGACGCCCTCGCCAAGTCTAAATAACAGTGTGATAGTAAAGCTGGCCAGTATCTGTGTGCAGTAAGAAATTCAAAGATATATCCCTGCATGCAAAAAATACAATTACACTGACTCCCCCTGAAATCAATGTGGTTCGGTCCAGGTGTAACCTTCCTCTCTTAGGGCCTGATTCACACTTAAGAACACGTTACATTCTTAAATATACGCAACTAGTAGCAAGGCGACCCCCTCGGCACGCCCCCGGTCTTCAGATTCTTAAGAAACTTACGAGTGCCATAGGGCTTCCTTAACTGTAGGTTCACATTTGTGTGCGCAAGGCGTCTAATTACGAACATGTCTGCATAACCGCACCTCCTTTTGGTCATTTAAATGCCTCCCTCCACCCAATTTTCGTATCTGCCAAGTTAATTATTCACAGAACACCACTTCCAGCGTAAGCTACAACCTACCGACTTTAGGTGCGTAATGTTGAATCGCAGCATTTGTGTTCCTAAGTCCAACGTAAATAGCGTATAAAAGTTACCACGCATGCGCAGTATATCCCTTCTTAAAAATAAGCACCTAAAACCACCCAGATTCTTAAGTGTGAATCAGGTCCTTAATTTCAAGCTCCTTCTTAAGTCTGGATCCAGCCCTTAGACTTCTTCTATTGTCAGACAAGTATTAAGTAATGGTGTTATTGCGTTTTCATTCTCATGTATTATTCCTACCATTTGTTCCTCTCTAGTAAATACTTAAGAAAAGAAAGTGTTTAATATCTCTGCTTTGTCAATCATTGATCAATCCACCCATGTCACTATTTAGGGGTCCTTTATTGTCTTTTTCTGACCCTTTTGCCATTTATATACTTAAAAAAAACTTTTAAGGTTTTGTCTTACTTTCTTTTACAACTTGTTTTTCATTTTGTATTTTTGCCCATCTGATTTCTTTTTTGCATTTTTGATTACATTCATTATTTACAGAGGGCCTGATTCAGAGATCCGATATTAACGATAGTTAGTTGCGTATATTTAGGGTCGGATCGATTTTGCATCAACTGCGCATGCGTAGTAATAGTGCAACGCCGTCTACTTTGAAGATAGGGTCGGAAATGCCTTAAGGTCGGACTTGTGAATCGGTCGGAAACAATTGCGACCCTAAGTCCAGCGGAAATATACGGACCTAAGGATTTGCATAGAAATGGGCGTGGGGAGGCATTTAGATGAGGAAAAGTGGGCGCGATTACAGACTTAGGACCCTAAATATACGCAACTAATACACATAGGATCGGAAGTGAGTGCGGCCACATAGGGCAAGTCAATGCAGGTGTAACTTTTTTAATTTCTTCCAATTACATTTTTGTTTAGCCACATTGGTTTAGGGCCGGATTCACAGATCCGGTATGAGTTAGGTGAGTGCCATAGTGCTATTTTAACTATCCGTGCAATGTCCGCACGGACATTGCGGCCATCTTGCATTACAACATGGACTGTCCAGGTGCAGAGACGTGCCTATTTTTGATGTTACTCAGTTTGGAGCAGCCCCTTAGAGGTTATTTAAGATTTCTAATTTTGTCAGCGCATTTTCTATTTGTCTCCTCTTGCAGTGCAACATGGTTTTACCAAGGTACAAATTTGTACCTTTGATTTGGGGGTTATTTTGTTATCAGTCAAGAATTTATTGCACAATAAGACTTCTCCTGGGCTGCACACACTCTCTGGAATAACCTTCCTTGCCCATTAAGACTATCCTTTACTCTCCAAACGTTGAAGTGCTCCCTTAAAACTTCCCTCTTCAGACAAACTTACCAAATTCTTGCACCTACTTCTTAGTGTTTGTCTACCCTAGTTACAAACACTTTGTCATCCAGTTTTCATGATGGCGCTGTATAAAAACATTGTGATAAATAAATAGCAGTACCATAATTCCTGTTCTGATGTTTGTTGAAAGACGCACTCACAAGAGATTTTTACAAGTTGAATGACATTTCCCCAGTATCTTTCCCTTAAACGTACAGCAATGATAGCTACTCTACTTATTTAATCATGTTAGGCCTTGATGTATTATTTTCTATAAAGTCATGTTTAGAATATTATTCCTGCTGGGAACACGATCTTGTTTAACAGAGCAATTTGTTTTTTTTTACTGCAGGAGATATTGCTTTCAGAAGCATTGGGTTATAAAGATATAGCAGGTACTATTTCCATGTATTCCAAAATATTACCTTGCCCTAAGTAGAATTTTATCATGGAAATATATACTGTATGCAGAAACGTACAATGATATAAAAAAAAAATGTGCTGCATAGCCAATGTAAAGTTCATTCATTTTCTGGTGCTTGCTCTTCTAAAGCGGTAATTACAAGTAAAAATGTTGAATTTATTCCTATTAAATATTGCTCCAGTTTATAGTTACTGACTTTTTGTTTCTTCCTTACAGGAGATGTCAGAGCGGTGGGGCTTGATGATAAAATTTAATGCAAATCACTGCTGGAACCTCTTGGGCGGGGCTTGAGGATACAAATGACTCCACCAAGTCCCATCCATTCTTAATAACATTATGGATCACAATATTGATAGGCGGGGGCGGGTCTTCAGACAGTATTTTGGATTAAAAAATGTCATCCAGCACAAATTTCCTGAGTCTCCAGCATATTCAGTAGGGTTTTGCTCAAGTTTCCATATTTATATGTTTGTTGCTTTTAGACTTTGGATAAGGCCCATTATGTGATGATATGATATCATACAAATCCGCTGCTTGTCCCACTTGTAGAAATGATAAAATAAATGAATTAAATTATATTATTTATTATATATTGTATTATTTATGAAATTGTTTTAATTATTGCACCAATCTTTACTAAAGTTTTTATTTGTATTTGACATTAATTATTTTATGACAGTAAAGAATATATAGAAACATAGAATGTGACAGCAGATTTGACTATTTCTTTTTTTTTTTAACCCAATAATAGCCTTAGACATTATTTGATCCTGAGTTTTGATTAAGATTTAGAATATCCGATGTGTATCATAACACATATTCTTCTACTGTGCTCTAACACCTCAGATGAGAAGCTATTCCACATGTCAACTACATTTTCAAGGAAGACAAAGTGTCCTCACACTGGACCTGATAGAGATTTGCATGCGGAAGGGGACTGATGTATGTCAGTTCTGTAATTCCCTTTGACTGGTAACATCTGCGCATTCGGAAGTCCTTGCGTGCGGAACTGAGAACTGCAGGAAAGAACTTCCATAGAAGGGGCCGGTCCTTCAGGTCTGCATGCCGAAATCCTGGCACAGAGGCGGGGTCAGACATGCTAATGAAGGGAGCCGGAGGTGGAGGGCTGTACTTTTGCACAGTACAGATAACTTAACGTTGGGTTCTGGACACTTATATGTCCAGAGCTCTATAAGCAGAATGGGAGTGACAGGGGCGTGTGCTCCCCTCCTCTGTGCTTACTTTCTGATGCGTACTTGCGTACATAAGCCTCATGCAAATCTGAATCAGATCCATTATCAGTAAAACCTACTACCCTTCAGTGTCAGTGCTGCTTCATGTCCTAAAACTTCTCTTCCTTTGAAGAATGGCTCCCTCTCGATATACAGTATGTGAAGATATCTGCTCCATGCTACACGTTACTTCCTCTACTCTCTCTTTGTATGGTGTGGGACACAGGCCATGCATCATTGTAGTTGTTCTTTTCTGCACAGCCTCTAATTTAGTTATCTCCTTATGGAAATACGGCCTCCAGAACTGAACACAGTGGGCCGTATGCAGAGCTTTAAGAACGCATATATGCAATCTACGTTGCAACAAGAAACGTAGATGACGTTACAAAATTACTGCGCATGCGCAGTAACAGAAATCGGAAAACTCCGGGCACATAAGCAATGCGCCCAGAGCTCTGCATACGGCCCAGTATTCCAGATAAGGCCACATAAATTATTTTTGGCAGTCTAAATACGTTTTGATACATGCTACCAGTATTTTGTCCAGTGAATACTTTTAATTAACCCTTTCAGTACTAGAACTAACGGATCCAGAGTTTAATACAGGTGGAAAACAGGTGGATATTTAGACCTGGGCAAAACCATGTTGAATTGCAGGGGAGGCAAATGTCAAACAATATTAGCCTACTTCCCAACTGTCCCGATTCCAGCGGGACAGTCACAAATTTGGGTTACTGTCCCGACTGCCTACCAGTTTGTCCTGATAAGTGGGCTACACTGTAAGGGGGCTCCACGGGGGGGTGGGGGGGGGCAGGGTTTATTTATTTATTTTAATTTACTATTTTCATTTTTACCCAGTGCAGCATGACAATGACAGAGCTTGGATGGGATGGAGGTGGAGCTTGGTCAGCACAGGGCGGAGCTTGGATGGGATGGAGGTGTGGCATGGGTGGGATGGGCAGGGCTTATTTTTACCATTTGCGGCTCTGAAATGTTGGGAGGTATGTATTAGAGTTGAGAGGTGATGTTTCCTAGGCCAAGTCTAAATTACAGTGTAAGAGGGAAGCTGGTCAGTATCTGTGTGCAAGAAGCAAAAGAAAAGTATCCCCCCTGCATGCAAAGAATCAGATTAATCTGACTCCCACTGAAACACAACATGGTTTTGCCCAGCTATAACTTTCCACCTGATTTAATCTTATTTTCATACTATGGATCCAGAGCTGTAATCACAGATCCGTTATTAAAAGGCACGCAATTATACGCACGTACGGGGCAAGGCAACACCCAGACACTCCCTTCACATGGACGGGTTTTCAGTGACTCCCGCCTCCATAGAGCACCCTTATCTCTACGTGTGCATTTACGTGCGTATAATACTTCCGTACGTGCGTATTTAACTAACCGCGCCCTCAAATAGTCATTAAATGCCTCCCCCACCCACTTTCAGGTAACTTTGTCCGTACGGATTTCAACCACGCCCCTCCGCACATATATCCCCAGGTGCGATTCACAAGTACCTGCCTAATGGACTTCCGTGCGTAAATTCAACGTAAACAGTGTAAATAAAGTTACAACGCATGCGCAGTTACTCCGATCCTAAAAATATGCACGCAACTCCGCGCAATAACGGATCTGTGATTACAGTCCCCAGTCCAGTAATTGTAATCCTGCTCCTACCGGGTGCAAAATAATGTCTGTGGGCCGTATTGAGAGATCCGTCTGGCGATCGGTCCGCAAACATACGCCCGGACGGAGCAAGTAACACCCACTAAAACCCCAGTCACTCCCCTTGCTAATTCGTGCCTTCGGAGACTTCCGCCTCCATAGACCAGCTGGAACTTTCCGTTGCCTTTTCCGAGCGTATATGTCCTCCCTCCATGCGTATCTTTATAATCGCGGCCACTTCCCTTCATTTAAATGCTCCCCCCCGCCAATTTCTATGTAAATTCCTCCGTGCGTATTTTACCGTGGGGGATCCGTGCGTATTTACCCATTAAATTTACTATTTTCATTTTTACCCAGTGCAGCATGACAATGACAGAGCTTGGATGGGATGGAGGCGAAGCTTGGGCAGCACACTATACTATGGATCCAGGGCCGTGTTCACAGATCCGTTAGTTAAAGGTACGCAATTATACGCACGTACGTTGCAAGGCAACACCCAGACACTCTCCTCACATGGACGGGTTTTCAGTGACTTACGCCTCCATAGAGCACCCTTATCTCTACGTGTGCATTTACGTGTGTATAATACTTCCGTACGTGCGTATGTAACTAACCGCACCCTCACACCCTTATGGACTTCCGTGCGTAAATTCAACGTAAATAGCGTAAATAAAGTTACGACGCATGCGCAGTTACTCCGATCCTAAAAATACGCACGGAACTCCGCGCAATAACGGATCTGTGATTACAGACCCCAGTCCGGTAATTGCAATCCTGCTCCTACCGGGTGCAAAATAATGTCTGTAGGCCGTATTCAGAGATCCGTTTCGTGATCGGTCCGCAAATATACGCACGGACGGAGCAAGCAACACCCACTAAAACCCCAGTCACTCCTAATTCGTGCCTTCGGAGACTTCCGCTTCCATAGACCAGCTGAAACTTTCCGTGGCCTTTTCCGAGCGTATGTGTTCTCCGTCTGCTCATATCTTTATAATCGCGCCCAATTCCCTTCATTTAAATGCCTCCCTCCGCCCATTTCTATGTAAATTCCTCCGTGCGTATTTTACCGTGGGGGATCCGTGCGTATTTACCCACGGGCGATTCACAAGTCCGAACGTGAGGCACTTCCGTGCGTGTAGTCTACGTGAACTGCGTAAATAAAATTACTACGCATGCGCAGTTGAAGCGTACTTAAAAATACGCACGGAAATATGCTAAAAAACGCATCTCTGAATACGGCCCTGTAGCATTATAAGTAAAGCTTTTATTTATTTAAGTCTTGAAAAAAAAAAACATAACGTAACAAATCAGTTCCATTGAGCATAAATGAGTTGTTGCTCCGTGACAGTTCTTGAGTCACAGCACATACTGTATGTATTTGTCCATTTAACGGGTCCTCTCTAAAATGACAACATGCATTTTCCTTGGAATGAGCCCATCGAAAGCTGCTCCAGTTTATAAATGGTAAATGGAATATAAGTAAATAGTATTGATCATTGTAATTCAGCGCTGAGACTACAAGAGACTTCACACTATATCGAGATATTGCCATCGTGGCTCAGCTGGGAGGGGGGGTTTCCCTGTCAGCTGTCATGCAATGAATTTCAACCTTTGATTATTATTAATATCCATTACACAATAAGATGATACGTTATGTATATAGAAACCACGACAATGTATATTATTTTCTCACTAATTCACACTTCAGGATATAATAGTTTGAAATGAGTGAAGCAATAGTGTTGTCATTCTATATAGCCCTAATGCCAGAGGTAGATCTAGACTTTGCTTTTAGGGGGCATTTTAATGATCAAGTTAAATCCCCCTTTTTTAGTATTGACCTCTGCTCCTTATTACCCCACTTACTATCTTCCCCATATTTCCTTCCTGCAAATTCTACAGCTTCCTCTTTCACTGTGGCCACTATACCCCACTCCCTACTGTTCCCTGTATACCCCACTCCCTACTGTTCCCTCTTTATATCCCCCTTCTTCTCACCACTCCCCTTTTCTACTTTCTAGCAACTATTACCTCTATACCCCTCATTTCCCACTACTATTTCTTCACCACTTCCCTATTTACCCATTTTCCCTCACTGTTCCCATATCCCTCTATACCCATTTAACCAATGTTCCTTCTATACCCTTCTTTCTACTGTTCCCTCCATGCCCATCTCTCCCCACTGCTCCCTCTATTTATTTTCTCCCTGCTGCTCCCTCTATACCCTCCCTACTGTTCCGTCTATACCCCACTCTCTTCACCACTCCCCTATTCCACTTTCTACCAACTATTACTTCTATACCCCCCTGTTCTTTATACATAACCTTCCCCCATTGTTTACTATTTAACCACTCTCCCTCACTGTTCTATACCCTTGTCTTCCCACTGCTCCCTCTATACCCTTCTCCCCCTCTATACCCTTCTCTCCCCACTGCTCCTTCTATACCCTTCTCTCCCCACTGCTCCCTCTATACCCTTCTCTCCTTGCTGCTCCCTTCTCCATACCACCCTCCCACACCCTTACCCATTTACATACATTCTATTCTTATTTTCCTGTAACCTGTTGCCCCTTCATCTGTCTCTTCACTCATTTGTAGTGTCATTAGATGATAGTGAGAGATGCAGCAGGCAACATTGATGTTTCTGCATCACCCAGAGCCAGCACATCTGACATGTAAGTTTGTGAAATCTGTTGTGTAGGCACAACTATGGGTAACCACTCCCATCAAGCAGCTGACAGTGTCTGACAGCTTAAGACAGCACTTGGCACTTTATGAGAGCTGAGCACTGCATTAAAATACATTGCCAGCAGCTGACAGTTTAGCGAGATTCTCTTTTGGCCATGGCCCTCTTCCCCCTCTCTGTCGGCAGAGGACAACAACTTAGACTGTGCCGAGCTCTGTCTTAAGCTGCCAGCCTCTGACAGCTGCCTGATGGGAGTAGTTATCCAGGAATGTGCCCACATAAATGAAAGCTGGGATTTAAAACATGTAGGATCAAGCCTGACTCTCAGTACTACAGATAGTACATAGACCAAGTCCCGCTAAGCCGCTGGCCTCTGACACCTTGGAGTTCCTTGAGTGCAGGCTGGATGACTGCTACGGGCCCCCCTCTCCTCCTCCGGGCCCTGTAGCTGCCACACTCCCTGCTCCCTTGGCTATGCTACAGAAGCTCAGTCCAGAAGACAGTTTATTAGCAGTGACCCTATTTTGCCAAAGATTCCCATTACTGAAAAGGATTCCAGCAGTAACAGTCCATTTTCTTTTGCCTTTATATATCCACCTACATTTGTATTGTTATTTGATTATATGTGATTATCTTCTTTTTATTTGATTTTGTCTAATTTTTTTTTTTTTTTTACAATGCTAAAAAATTACTCTGACATTTTATAAAAAATTCGGCAAAAAGTTAAAACGTCCTCTTAATAAAAAATAAAAGTTCATTTTAAAGAACATCAATTCGTCCCACACAGAATATAGATTTGATTATTCCACATGAAGTGATTCTTTCTGTGCTCTTACAGAGAAATTACTGATTACAATACAGTTGGGTCATACTGACCAGTGGCCAGAATGTCATTAATAAAAATGCTGGTAATGGAAACACCATTCCGTCAAATAGCAAAAATCCCAGCTTGATATAAGATGGATATATTTTTTTAAAAGCCTATGCCAATATATCCTGATCAATATACATATATTTAAGGATCAGTGGCGTAACTTCATCAGAGTTCCCCGGAGGCAAGATAAATATTGGCACCCATGAAATGAGCCACACACACGCACACACACACACACACACACACACACACACAAACACAACTTCACCTACCTCTTTGCTGCTGCTTCTTACTTTTATTTCTTCCTTGTGCCATCTTCATTCTTGCTTTTCTTCCTCTTTCGGGCAGCCTGCTTCTGGAGGCTATCGCACACAGGCTGACTGGGAGATCTACGTCAGGTCTCCCAATTATCCTGCACACGATGGCCCCAGACTGACATCATCAAAGGGATGCCAGGAGCTCAGGGTATCGGCTCCTCCCCCTGTTGCTTCTGATGCAACAATTGGAAGCTGCAGGTAGAGAGACATCCCCTGAGCTTCCTGCATCACAGGTCCATAGCAGCCGCTGCCGCTCATACTTAGGAACCACAGATTACTTGCGAGATGCAAATAGTCTGCGGCTTCTATATCTTACGAGTGACAGTGGCCTGAAATTTTTCCTAATTCATTGTCCAACCCCTGTAGAGCCACATTGCCTGACCTGACACTAATAAGCAGCGGTGGGTCAGGCAATGTGCTGACACAGGAAAAGGTAAAGGTGAAGGTAAGGGAAGGAGATACAATGGAGGTGGCACTAGGGATTGGAGAGATACAGAGGAGGTTAGAGAGACACATGTTAAGAGAGTCTGGGGGTTAGAGACACAGGGGGAAAAAGAGTAGGGATTAGAGAGTCACAAGGGGATAGAGATTGGGGATTAGAGAGACACAGGGAGAAAGAGAGTGGGGGTTAGAGAGACCATCATCAAAGGGGTGCCGGGAGCTCAGGGTATCGGCTCCTCCCCCTGTAGCTTCTGATGCAACAATTGGAAGCTGCAGGGAGAGAGACAGCCCCTGAGCTTCCTGCATCACAGGTTCATAGCAGCCGCTGCTGCTCATACTTAGGAACCACAGATTACTTGCGAGATACAAATAGTTTGCGGCTTCTATATCCTACGAGTGACAGCGGCCTGAAAATTTTCCTAATTCATTGTCCAACTCCTGTAGTGCCACATTGCCTGACCTGATACTAATAAGCAGCGGTGGGTCAGGCAATGTGCTGACACAGGAAAAGGTAAAGTGAAGGTAAGGGAAGGAGATACAATGGAGGTGGCACTAGGGATTGGAGAGATACAGTGGAGGTTAGAGAGACACATGTTAAGAGAGTCTGGGGGTTAGAGACACAGGGGGAAAAAGAGTAGGGATTAGAGAGTCACAAGGGGATAGAGATTGGGGATTAGAGAGACACAGGGAGAAAGAGAGTGGGGGTTAGAGAGACACAGGAGGGATAGAGATTGGGGATTAGAGAGACACAGGGGGAAAGAGAGTGGGGGTTAGAGATACACAGAGGGATAGAGATTGGGAATTAGAGAGACACGGGGGAAAGAGAGTGGGGGTTAGAGAGACTTATGGTGAGAGAGTAGGTCTCCATGGGAATGACAGCAAGAGACAGCTGCAGAGATGGCTCTGGACAAGGCTGGCGCAATGCGCTCCATGAGGGAAAGCGGTGCAGGTCAGTTCCTGGCTGGAGAGGCAGAGCAGCAAAAAGGGTGAATAAATGAGAAGAGGAACACTACAGCGCAGACTCAGTGAGGGTGCAAATATATAGTTTGCAGGCGGACACTGAACATCCGAGCACCGACACCGGTCCAGGTGTCACAGCTGCGACACTCAGCAGCCAGTATCTGCACACTTCTTCCTGATATCCTGAACCTGCTCAGGGCTGCTGGAACTGCCTGTTGGACCAGATATTTTTGCAATTACACCCCCTTTACACAGGTGCACCCAGCCCTACAAATCTGCCACACGGCTGACAAACATTAATTAGTCTCATTAAAGAATAAAACAAGTTCTAAACCCCACTGTGCTACTGACTCATTTTAATATTTTCTTTTATGTCACTATAGCAAGGATCGTAAACAGGTACAGGAGCACAGGAGTACAAGAGTACAGGAGCACAGGAGTACAAGAGTACAGGAGGACAGGAGCACAGGAGTACAAGAGTACAGGAATACAGGAGCAAAGGAGTACAGGAGTAAAGGCGTACTGGAGTACAAGAGCACAGGAGTAAAGGCGTACTGGAGTACAAGAGTACAGGAGTACAGGAGCATAGGAGTACAGGAGTACAAGGGAACAAGAGTAAAGGCGTACTGGAGTACAAGAGCACAGGAGTCCAGGTGAACAGGATTACAAGAGAACAAGAGTACAGGAGTAAAGGAGCACAGGAGTACAAGAGTACAGGAGTACAAGAGAACAAGAGTAAAGGCGTACTGGAGTACAAGAGAACAGGAATACAGGAGTACAGGAGTACAAGAGTACAGGAGTAAAGGTGTACTGGAGTACAAGAGCATAGGAGTCCAGGTGTACAAGAGAACAAGAGTACAGGAGTATATTTGTGTTACGATCTACAAGAGAGAGCCCCTAAGAAAGAAAAGGGCTACATTTACAGTACACACTATAAGCAGATAAATTGTAATTTTTAATAAGATCATAATTAAAAATTATTGCCAGCGAATATAGAGACAAAGGGCTGGATCCAGACCTTGTTAAGTGCATGAACTTAGTTAGCACCGACACCGGTCCAGGTGTCACAGCTGCGACACTCAGCAGCCAGTATCTGCACACTTCTTCCTGATATCCTGAACCAGTTCAGGGCTGCTGGAACTGCCTGTTGGACCAGATATTTTTGCAATTACACCCCATTTACGCAGTTGCGCTCAGCCCTACAAATCTGCCACACGGCTGACAAACATTAATCAGTCTAATTAAAGAATAAAACAAGTTCTAAACCCCACTGTGCTACTGACTCATTTTAATCTTTTCTTTTATGTCACTATAGCAAGGATCGTAAACAGGTACAAGAGCACAAGAGTACAGGAGTACAGGAGCACAGGAGTACAGGAGTAAAGGCATACTGGAGTACAAGAGCACAGGAGTAAAGGCGTACTGGAGTACAAGAGTACAGGAGTAAAGGCGTACTAGAGTACAAGAGCACAGGAGTCCAGGTGTACAAGAGAACAGGAGTAAAGGTGTACTGGAGTACAAGAGCATAGGAGTCCAGGTGTACAAGAGAACAAGAGTACAGGAGTATATTTGTGTTAGGATCTACAAGAGAGAGTCCCTAAGAAAGAAAAGGGCTACATTTACAGTACACACTATAAGCAGATAAAATTTAACTTTTAATAAGATCATAATAAAAAATTATTGCCAGCGAATATAGAGACAAAGACGTTAAATACCAACATATACTATTAATTCATGTCGCAAATAAACAAGTGAATACTTATAAACCACAGGTGAATGGAGCAGACACCATAATACACTATACACAAATGTGTGTCAGTATACGCTCAAATACCTCATTACCCACGGGACTGATAAAATTGCTGTGTTCCAATTTAAATGCAAAGTCGGCCTGAGCCCTAGCGGGACCCTATTTGGCTGCAAAATTAAAAAAAATTAAAAGACAACCTCGCGGTGGTTCTTTGCTCCTGAAGGACTGTCTGTCCCTGTCAAATAAAATGGAACAGTCTTACCAGCGTCTGAAGGTACGGAGGGAAGAGGATATGATTGGTTTGGGAGTTCACATGGGTGGCTGCAGATGCTCGTTTCGCTTTGGCTGTGTCAATTATTCTATCACTTATCCTGCCAACGCATATACTACTATAAGGCAAAGCATGGCCATGTGTTTGTGGCCATGCTAATCCTTATAGTAGTGTAAGCGTCAGCCTGACAAGTGATAAAATTCTACAATCAAATGTGTAATGTGTCCCTAATAAAATAAAACATTTCCCCCGATAAACATTACAACATTACATTACCTAACAATACATTGTTAAACATGACGTCACTAGACACTAGAGCCCTCTAATGTATATGACGTCATATTTTCTATAAAAGGGTGCCCTCTAGTGACAGAATGGTCATTAGTAGCGGCACCCCAGAAGTGGAAGAAGGAGGACGTCGTGGCAAGTGCCAAAAGAGGCCAAAGACCATCTGCAAGCACAGGACCAACCTCTTCTAGCAAGCTGACAAGCATTTCCATTCTACATTACCCAAGGAACTTCAAAGACAGGAGAAACTCCAAGCAAGTTAACCCAAGACAGATGACTGCTAAACGGTGAGTCGATACTTTACTTTATTATTTTATTACACGTTTTAAAAACACACCACACATGTTTTAAATTTTTAAATGGTGGCCACCATTATAGTCTACATAAACAGTAAGGAACTCTTTTTTTTTTTACAAATGTATTGTTATGTAATGTAATGTTTATTGGGGGAAATGTTTTATTTTATTAGGGACACATTACACATTACATTGTATCATTTTATCACTTATCAGGCTGACGCTTACACTACTATAAGGATTAGCACAAACACATGGCCATGCTTTTCCTTATAGTAGTATATGCGTTGGCAGGGTAAGTGATAGGAAAATGCATGCCGATTTTGAAATGGAGATTTGTCCATTTTAAAATCGATCAACATCAACTCCGATTATTAATGGCGGCAAAAAAGCACGGCTTAGCAAATGCTGCGATTTTTTGGCAAAAAATCGCTGCAAATTTGCAGCGTTGTCTTGCGATTAATAATCAATGTCAAAAATGGACGCCTTTAGTTTGCTGCAGGTCCCCCGATGGAGTCTCTGCTTTCCATAAGCCAGGGGACGCAGGTTGGATTTGGAAGAAATCGTTTGGTCAGGCATTAGTTTTTGCTTAGCTTTCTGCTACAATTTCTGGTGTTTTCCATTGTGTCTTACAACGAGCTGCTGCTGGATATGTGTTATTCAGTCACAATATTTAGTCCTGAAAATGGGAAAATAATGTCTATTTAGGTAAATAGTACAGAAAAATTAGGGGATAACAATAATGCAGTGGTTGCCTAAACTGATATGGAACACAGGGACATTGGCATATCTATAACCTCACTTCTTATAACGCCCCTACACTGGACCCTTTAAATATCTTCTCTCAGCATTTGTAGATTTGTACGCTCAAAAGGCAAAGAAAACATTTCCTGCCAATAGATTTCCATGCGGTGAGATGGATGTGATGGAAGAAGCCGCGGGGTAATACTCAGAGGTCAGCAATGCCAGCGCCTTTATCCTGGTTATTCCTTCTATTATCGTCTAGTAAAGACAATTTGTGTGCGGCTCCCATGAATCAGAAACAGTGCAAAACACCCACTCTCTCTCTCTCTCTCTCTCTCTCTCTCTCTGTGATTGTAGACCTGAACCTCTCGTTCTCCCGGTGACACAAGCAATCTAGAGCTCAGACTTTTAAGTGTCAAGAAAGGTTTCCTGAATATATAGAGGTTTCAGAAAGCCAAAGCAATTAAGGAATGTTTTCAGTCGCTAGCCGAATGTGATAAGCCAGAGAGGAGATGAGAAAGGCTTCCTCCTGTACTTGGAAATACATAGTAACAGGTAAATCTAAATATTCTATATATAGAGATAGAGAAAAGACAACGAATAACATTATTTTCTACTGTTGTCACAGTCGTCACGCGAGTCTGACCTGTGTATAACGTCATATGTCAGGTAAACTGCTCTAATGCAATTGTAAAAAGAAAAGAAAACACCCTTAAAGGTCTCAACTCTAATATAAAGTCCAAGGACGGTATTCACACTTAAGAGTGAGTTAGGTGTGGACAGAACTGCACCTAACTCACCCATCTTGTCCCTAACCTGTCCCCTGTTGTTAGGTACCTAATCTTACCGTGTGTGGTTTCCTTCTCAAGAAACTACGCACGGACATTGCCTCTCCACGCCTCCTCCCCGGCTAATCTAGACCCCTCCCCCTCCCACTTCTACCAAAAACACTCCCCGAGGCCGCATTAGCACCCTCCTTCTTCCTAAACTACTCCATGGGGTCTTTAGAGACCGCACGGAGACGATCTACGCACCTAACTGATACGTAGATTGCGTAAATAATCTACTGCACATGCATAGTAAGTCATTTCTGGAGATTCCGCACTTAAGAAGCCGGAGGTCCCACCTGCTTTTCTCCAAGTCAATAGCTGAAAGAAGAAATCCAGGATAATATCTCCTAATGTTTAAACCTCTCCCTAGAACAGAAAATGCTAATATGGTGCAGTACTCAGAGGTCAAAGATCCAATGGCAGCGTTCCAATGGACTCTGCTCACCACTTCAGGGAGCTCCCAGGCTCCTCTGTAGATCACCTAATAACTCATTCCTAGTCAGATCCACTTATATTTCATACTGATTTACTGAAGACAATTCTCATAAAATAGTGTAATAGGGGATCGCTCTCTCCCCGCACAACACGAACCACAGTCGGGGAGCAGGTAAATTGGCGGCATAAGCTCCCAAAAGAGAATCCGTTTGCAGGACACGGGCACCAGAGGGATCCTTAGTCAAACCTGCCCAGTCTCCACGCGTTTCGCTGTCAGCTGACCGCTTCTTCAGGAGTAATGAGATCTAGATCTGATCTGATTACTCCTGAAAGTTTTAGCCTAACTTTCCTCTCTATCAGCCTGTACCCATAGCCCTCCGTAGCTCATCCCCGCAACCCATGTCGAGGAGAACTCATTTTGCTAGTGGGGACAAGTACTTTGGTGAAATAGAGCCAGACACTATCAGTACCTGTTCCCAATTGTAATATTATGAATGTGAAGCATTCCGGTACTGACACAGTCACAATTTAGCTTTAATCAGTGTCAAAATTCAGCCATTCTAACCAGAAACCGCATCCCACGAAATACACATTTTGCAAAAGGCGTTTGTCAACTTTGAGTTGTTTAGCTTAGGGTGGCTGTAACCAGACCCTCCAACATGACCCCTTCCATAAGGTACAATATACTCCGCACCTGAGTTTCTAACTGTCACTCACCTGGTGAAATGACTTAACTGATATTTAGAAAAACGATTTGCCTCTTCAACAAAAGTGGTTGCCATTGCAACTGACAGTTGGAAACTGAGGAGCGGAGTATTTTGTACCTAATGGAATGGGTCATGAGTATGGTGCAAACACGACCCTTGCAAACACAGGAATGCATCGTTATGCAGAGTCAATTAAAATATGTCAAATGTTGGGAGAAAATGTATCTGCTTCCAGCACACGATGACACACCAAGCTGCTCATCGGCTTTTTAATATGTTCCAGTATTAGATATGGAACCAAATGTCTGATTCTAAAGTATGTTGACAACAGTTGCAAATGTTGGATCAGGACTTCTGTTAACATTCATATTTATAGATATCTAAAATAAAGTAACATCCGAGGTTCCATTATTAAAATGATCACGTTTTAAGAATAAACTGAGAAAAAAACGTTAAAAGCTTTGTTCATTCCAGTGGTGGTCATTGAATTAATGAAGGAAAGTCATCTATAAGGATTCCTGCCAGCACAACCATCTAAATCTTTAATTGAAGTGTTTAAGTAATTAGCTATTAATCCATTATGTATATATATTTTTCCTCTTCTTCATTTATTACCATATAGTTTAAGGTATTATATAAAAATAGAGTTTATACTATTGAGCTTAGAGTTACAAGACCACTAAGGGGATATATTTGTGTATGTTTAGAAACCATAGGATTCCACGCTAATGGTTACATTATATTATACTTTTCTACATTTCCTTCTATATTTTGGGGTGATCTAAAGGCAAGATAGGTGATTGGTGGAGCTTTATGAGGTGGTTTCTAGCAAATAGTACAGCTCTTCCCAATCTCAGTACACCTACGGTGGTTTACATTTGGGCCTAT
>WWET01004504.1:6890-32170 GCA_011038615.1 Limnodynastes dumerilii | reverse complement strand
ACTTGCACCGGACTGGAGTTTGCACCGGAGTGGTACTTGCACCGGACTGGAGTTTGCACCGGAGTGGTACTTGCACCGGACTGGAGTTTGCACCGGAGTGGTACTTGCACCGGACTGGAGTTTGCACCGGAGTGGTACTTGCACCGGACTGGAGTTTGCACCGGAGTGGTACTTGCACCGGACTGGAGTTTGCACCGGAGTGGTACTTGCACCGGACTGGAGTTTGCACCGGAGTGGTACTTGCACCGGACTGGAGTTTGCACCGGAGTGGAACTTGCACCGGACTGGAGTTTGCACCGGAGTGGAACTTGCACCGGACTGGAGTTTGCACCGGAGTGGTACTTGCACCGGACTGGAGTTTGCACCGGAGTGGTACTTGCACCGGACTGGAGTTTGCACCGGAGTGGTACTTGCACCGGACTGGAGTTTGCACCGGAGTGGTACTTGCACCGGACTGGAGTTTGCACCGGAGTGGTACTTGCACCGGACTGGAGTTTGCACCGGAGTGGTACTTGCACCGGACTGGAGTTTGCACCGGAGTGGTACTTGCACCGGACTGGAGTTTGCACCGGAGTGGAACTTGCACCGGACTGGAGTTTGCACCGGAGTGGAACTTGCACCGGACTGGAGTTTGCACCGGAGTGGAACTTGCACCGGACTGGAGTTTGCACCGGAGTGGAACTTGCACCGGACTGGAGTTTGCACCGGAGTGGAACTTGCACCGGACTGGAGTTTGCACCGGAGTGGAACTTGCACCGGACTGGAGTTTGCACCGGAGTGGAACTTGCACCGGACTGGAGTTTGCACCGGAGTGGAACTTGCACCGGACTGGAGTTTGCACCGGAGTGGAACTTGCACCGGACTGGAGTTTGCACCGGAGTGGAACTTGCACCGGACTGGAGTTTGCACCGGAGTGGAACTTGCACCGGACTGGAGTTTGCACCGGAGTGGAACTTGCACCGGACTGGAGTTTGCACCGGAGTGGAACTTGCACCGGACTGGAGTTTGCACCGGAGTGGAACTTGCACCGGACTGGAGTTTGCACCGGAGTGGAACTTGCACCGGACTGGAGTTTGCACCGGAGTGGAACTTGCACCGGACTGGAGTTTGCACCGGAGTGGAACTTGCACCGGACTGGAGTTTGCACCGGAGTGGAACTTGCACCGGACTGGAGTTTGCACCGGAGTGGAACTTGCACCGGACTGGAGTTTGCACCGGACTGGAACTTGCAGTATACGCAGTACAGCAGTATTCAGGATAGCAGTATACTCAGCAACCAGGCTCCTAGAGAAGACTAGTAGATCTGGCAAAGTCTGCTCTGTGATGAGGGTTTAAATACCCCGCCTTGGATCCCGATTGGTCCCATCCTGCACATGACCCTCCAGTCAGAGATCCGATTGGCTATTGAGAGTCATGTGATGTCTTGCAAGATGGCGACGTCCGACAACCACGAGGACGCCGACGGACGCCGCGGGACTCTGCCTGTGTCACCAGCCGGCGGGGAGATGGACGACGACCCGCATGCAGAGCCAGTGCAGCAGTAAGCGGTCCCCTGGTCTGGTAAGTACAGCGGCGTGAGCCGCTGTTCGTGACACTGGGTGGTGACCATAGACCATATTCACACTTATGAAAGTGCTGCATTTTCTGTGCTTATTTTTAGGATCGGATAAACTGCGCATGTGTAGTAAATTTTTTACGCAAGCTACATAGGATTTCGACACAGAAATCCATTAGGCATGGATTATAAATCAGTCATGAAATGCCGCCATTTTTTGCTCACAAAGGACTGGATCCATATCCCAACTGCCAGATCACTACTGTATCCTAAACTCCATATGGGCTAGGGTAGGCCACTCCAGACCCATTCCATTAGGTACAATTTAATCTGCTTCTGAGCATTCAACTGTCACTCACCTGGTTTAAATTAATGAACTGATATTTAAAAAACTATTTGCCTCTTCAACAAAAGTGGTTACCATAGTAACGTACAGTTGAAAACTGAGGAGCAGAGTATTTTGTAGCTAATGGAATGGGTCATGTTGGAGGGTATGCCACTCTCCTCACTGTCACCACGTAAAATGGGGGTTGTGCGCAAATGCCCTTACTGTACAATCACATACCTGCCTTTGCACACAGAGCGGAATCACTTCTGCTTCAAGCTCTGGCCTGCCCCCCCCCCCCCTTGTTAGAATGCATATCAGGACGGAATGTTCTGGATTTGCAGCGCCCACACATGTGCCACAATACCAAAAGGAGGCATTTTCCACTTATAGTGATCGGAAAACACCCCCTTGGTGTACTTCAGGATTCAGCTGAAAGAGAGGAAAATGCCCACATGCCACAGTGCCCAAGTCTGGATCTGGTCCATTACTCACAACCCAAAACTGTGTGACATTTTTACCTTTTCTAAACAGATTGAACATATTGTTAAATAAGTGTAATTGTGGATAATGTAAACTGTTTATTCAAGGTTACCACTTTACTTCTGCATAAAGACTCGGGGCCTGATTCAATTGTCAGCGTTAATTAGAAATTAACGCTGACTACAAAATTACGCTGGTATCGCCGATGATCCAGCGGTAAAATAGCGCATATTCAATTTTTTTTCAATTAACGCCCGCTGCCAGTGTTAATTGGCTGGTGGGCGAAGGATTTTGCTCCTCCCCCCTCCCTTAAATATCGCTGCACCATCCACCAGCCTTTTAACGCTGGTGGATAACGCTGGTGCTTACCTGACTTCTGGTGCTGCTGCTGCTGGCTGTCTCTCGGTTTGTGACCTGAGCTGTGTCCGGAGCCCACTGTTTCCCTGCTTCCCCCTGCTGTGCTGCCTTTGTAAGTACAGCTTTTTTTTTTTTCTTCATTATTTTAAAAAACTTTTTTTTATTGTTTATTCAAATTTATTTTTTAACTGTTTAAATTGTTCTTTCCCCACCTGTATACCCCCCTCCCCCCTCTCACCCCCACCTGTATCCCCCTCCTTCCCATAGCTATATCCCCCTGCTTTTCCACACCTGTCTCCCCCCTCCACACCGTGCATTGTTAGGAAAGTACAATACATTTTTTATACAGTTGAGTTAATTTTCATATATTGTAGTTAACCCTTTGGTCACTTCGCTCCACTAACTACTGTTAAAATTCACTTTCCAATCCGCCCTCCCCCGCCACCTCCTTCAGATCACTATTCCATAATTTTTTTGGTTTTTTTTGCATTCTTTTATTTGCTGTGTACTGTATTAGGTTTTGCTGTTAGTTAACCGGGAGGGAATTGAATAGCAATCTCGTTGATTGCTATTGCAGCGTTAAATTAACAGCGTTAATTTAACGCTGCGGTAAAATAACGCTAATTGCATTAGCGTTAATTATTCCCTGCGGTAAAGCAGGGAAAACAGCGTTAAATTAACGCTGGCATAGGGGTTTTAAACAATTGAATCGGGCCCTGAGGGTACAAAACAAATACACAAAGAATATGCAATCGTGTTGCAAGCCTTAACATGATACATTGTGTCAAAGCCAGACCCCCAGCCCTGCTATGAATTTTCTTTTTTTTGTGCCTTTAAGCATAAGTCATTGTGTGATGATCATTGTTTAAAACTTAATTTCTCAATTTAAAGTAGTGAAAACATAAATAGTTATTAGATTTTGGAAAAATAAATTGAAATAACATGTTTCTGTTAAATGCATTGTGTGTTACGCTTTATTAAAGCTCACTAGTTTGTCCTTCCTAGCAGTGGTTAATGAAATTGCCAATTAAACCTTTGGTATCTGCAAAATATGAAAAAATAGAATAAATATTAATAATGGGCCAGATCCTAAACTACGTACGCTAGGGATTTTACACCCATCAGTATTTACTGCGCATGGCAGATGTTATGCCACGTAACTCTGAACCTATGTGCCATCAGCGTAACTACGAATAAGGGGCGGGTTCATCCATATGACACCCGTAGTTATGTTTGGTAGGCAATTAAATTGTACAGTATGGACCGGGTTGGGCCGTTACATACGTGAATCCATTACGTACGTCAGTACTTACGCTTTGGAAAGTTAAGGTACGGCTTGGGAAGTGTAAAACAGTCAAAGTACGTATGAGCGAGGGGAGTGGCTATGGGAGTGCACAGAAAATACGCTAGCGTAAATATGTTAAGGCAAGCGATGAAACGTAACAAGCACTTAGCTCTGTATTCACCCCATTGACACAAATAATTAACCAATGTAAATGCATTGATGTACTGTCCACAAATGTAGTTTATATCTCCGTAGTATGTGCCCCCCCCTCCTTTGCCGAGGTGTCCTATAACAAATTCAGATTCAATGTCCTAGACCACGCCTGTAATATACAAGAAAATGAAGGCTCCAGAAAGCAGTATATTGCTCTTAACTAACCATCTGTGTGATTATTAATTCATTCTTTCTGTTATCACATCAGCTTTTGCATTAGCACATTAAACCATTTCATCCTTTATAGACTCAGGCATTGCTGCTCCACTTGTGCATCAGGATAACCTCAAACTGATTTAACTCTGACATTACTTCAATCAATTTCATGTTTCAGAACAGTGTTAGAATGTCCATTAGTGAAGTTGTTATACATACCATTTCCTTGATTTCAGTTTTGGCGGCTGGTTCCGTGGAATTAGAAAAAGTGCCCTCATCGGATGCATGTCACATAAGGCTGGAAATAAATGATATAATGATGGACAAATTATTTGTAATGTGAACCAGAAAAATACAAAAACCTTACTTGTCTCAATGGGCTGGATCCAGACTTAAGTAAGTGCATGAACATAGTTACTCCTGGGCTAAACCATGTTGATTGCAGGGGGAGTCAAGTTAATTGTATTCTTTGCATGCATGGATATATCTTTGAATTGCTTACTGCACACAGATACTGACCAGCTTTACTATCACACTGTTATTTAGACTTGGGATAGGAAACATCACCTCTCAACTCTAATACTGTTTGCAACAGATGAAATATGACTCCCCTGCAATCAACATGGTTTAGCCCAGGAGTAACTAATTTCAAGCACTTACTTAAGTCTGTATCCAGCCCAATGTCTCTACTAATACAGGAGGAGCAGATTTTGAATGTGTGCACTTAGGTGTAGTTAGACCAATGAAAGCTAGTTATTATTACGTAAACCCCAAAATGAACAACCTCTAACTCAAAGGCTGGTAACCAAACTTTGCAAGTGCCACATGTGGTGATGGTGAAATTTTCTTTATACCCTCTCCCCCCACTTTGCTATCCAGAGTTGTGCTGGTACCCTTGTTATGCGGCCCATCTGTATTTAGGTTCAATCAATATGACGAGTGTAGCAGTTAGCATGTATGCCGCATAAAATGACTGCTCAGTTTAACATCCTGAAAATTTATCCTAGTTGTTGAACAATTGGGCAGACTTAGCCTGTGATTTATGCATCCCATTGCTTAAGCAAGCTCTTGACAACTCACCCTTTTTCATAGCACATATTTAAAACAGTCTTGTAACATCAATGGGACATATTTTTACTGACACAGTGGAACCTATCAAGGCTTCAACAGTTAGCAGAACACTGGATAACCCAGAAGGACATTTTAGAAATGTCACAATGTTGTTTCGAATGGAAAATGTTTGGATTAAATGTTTTGACATTTAAGAATTATCTCCAAGGACCGTTCTAAGGACAGCCTTGTAGTTTGTCCCTTTCTGTAATTTAAATGTTGAAACATACATTACTAAACTGCTGGAAACTTCCTTGCAGGAGAAAATTCTATATCTTATCACAAAATGATTCAGCTTGTAATGGCTAATTAATTTTCAACTAATTCATTTCCACAGCAGATTATGAAATGTAAAATGTCAAGATAATATATACAGTAAAGCATGAATGTATGTATGTATATTTATTTAATGAATGCATACATTTTATAATTTAGATTTTTTTTTTGTTTTTAATTCCCGTATTCAGAGTACTGGACATATAACATATACGTCCGGTGTTTAGCGATTTTTCCTACTGTGCATGCGTAGTCATTTTTTAACGTAGTCTACGTATGTTTTTCTTACGTATATTGCGTAAATGCGATCTTTCAGAATACCGGCCTAAGTTGTAATACAACCATTTTAAGTTTAAATGTTTGTTTATTTCTCATGCAAGAATACTGATATTTTTCTGACCATTTCGAGCTAATTTCTAGGAAGTCTATATAAGTATATTTATCTATATTTCTATGACTGTTTTACTTACGGGGGGCTCCTTCTGCCATTTCTATGGCTGTGATTCCCAAAGACCAAAGATCGCTCTGTAAAGTCAGAAAATGAAATTGTATTGTCATAATTGTGTGAGTAAGTGTATGTTGACAAAATGCAGAATCAGCAGTTGCATAAAACAATAGGGGCACTGTCCTGTACCTTTTTACACTAGCAAAACATGAGTCACAAATGCTTTTAGTGCAGCCCACAATGGGTCTTATTCACAACTAAGAACATACAGAATCTCAGTGCATATTTTTAAGAATGGACATACTACACATGCCCAGAACTCAAAATGACACACAGATTCCATGGCTGACTGATTCACAGAGATTAACGGCTGACATAGGACTGATTAACGCTTCGGTATGGAATTTGTCCCCAACGCGTGGCTAGAAGGGCAAGACTCTTAATGCATATGAGCAGCACACAGGCTACTAATCGTTGTCACTCTCTGGTTAAAATGTCCCATTTGCAAAATAGGGATTTCCGAAAGTTTCTTTTCGAATGGATACGCTTTTCTACTTTTTTTTTTTGAATGGGTGAGTATGCAGTTCGGCATATTCACCAATTCACATTCGAAAACAGCA
This sequence comes from Limnodynastes dumerilii, assembly GCA_011038615.1. NCBI lineage: Eukaryota > Metazoa > Chordata > Amphibia > Anura > Limnodynastidae > Limnodynastes > Limnodynastes dumerilii. The sequence continues at coordinate 25,345 of WWET01004504.1, read as the reverse complement.
GATTACTGCGCCGCACCTCCGCCGCTGCTGCCGCCGCTACTGCCGCTAACTCTTTCTGCGAGATTAGGGTCAGGCTGTAGGGGAGGGAAGGTTAGGGTCAGGCTGCAGGGGAGGGAGGGTTAGGGTCAGGCTGCAGGGGAGGGAGGGTTAGGGTCAGGCTTCAGGGAAGGGAGGGTTAGGGTCAGGCTGCGGGAGATGGTGGGTTAGGGTCAGGCTGCCAGGGAGGAGGGTTAGGGTAGTGACAGGGGAGGGTTCGGGTAAGAATTAGGGGAATTAGTGGGGGACATTTTTTTAACACTTTTCGAAGCAATGAAAGATCGATGCTCCATGGATCGATTGCAATGTCTCCTCGATTCATATGCAATCGAAATTTCAGGAAGTTCGCAACTGGCTGGGAGGAATCGGGTTTTTTTCGAAAATGGGACTTTTGGACCGAAGCCTCACACCCACTACTAATGTATAGTATAGCCTCCTCTAGAGTTAGGACTGATTCACAAGTAAGAATACCTTGCAGAAACTAACATATGCACAGAAAAAAAGATAAGGTAGCCCTCTACAGTTTTAAGTTGATTTACATATGATTGATTGCTATCCTATGCGTCTTTCCTTTATGTTTTTAATGTGTTAAAAAGTTTTCCATTATAGAAAACCTTTTTGTTTACAATAAATTATTATTAATTTATTCATTTAGTTATAAAAAAATTTAAATATGTTTTAACAAACACTTTTAAATTGCAAAATAACATAAATAGCTAAATTAAATTATGATAATTAAAATAAAATGTTTGGGAATTTATAAAATAATTCCCAAAAAGACTATTCAAACTTATTTGCAAATATTATACAAGTAGATTATTGGTCCACAGCACATTAATGCTTACATTTTCAAAGTTGCAAGTTTAAAATTATAAAAAAAAATTGAAACATTAATTTAATAGTAACATAACAGATTATACGTTAATACAAAGATGTATTGTGTTATTAATCAACAAGTGCTTTTAGTTGCAGTGAATGTGTGATTCACATTAAGGAAACACATCTGCACTTAAATCTACACACTTGGGACACATCCGTACTTAGCGATCCTGGGACTGGGGGTTGGGTTAACTGTTTTTTTTTACGATCTCTGAATCAGGCTCATGGATCTCGTCCATGCGTACATTTAGGCATGCTCACAAATTAACTCTTAAGTGTGAATCAGGTCCAATTTTATTGTTCTGCATCTTAAAAGAATTCTTTATAATTGGTCTTGCTTGGATTGTAGTACCACCATGAATTTGACCTTGACATCTTTAGGACTTTCCTTTTTGTAGTACGTTGTGCAACACCAATAAAATTATGCCACAACAAACATTCTGAGAAGTGCTGTATTCTCCACTATAAAGACATTTTATATTGGACAATGTTCAAGAATTGCTTAACCTGAAAATATATTTTAAAAAGACAAGTGTTTGTAAATTCAAGAGTGTTGGATGCATAACTATTTAATGCAGAATATTCAAATGGGAAATTTAGATGTTGTGGTGGGTCAAATTAGGAGTAAACAGAAATGACATTTAATTAAAGCAGTAGTAGTGTGTACCAACCCGTCACTGGTTATAGGTCCATATTTTATATAGGTCCTCTTTGCATTTGTCACTCCTTTGGAAGAATAAAGGTAAAGTGATAGAAGTACAGTTGGAAAGAGAAAGGGCCATTATGGTTTAGGTCTTAAAGTAACCAGATTTAAGCTCTGAAATTTAGTGATGCTTTGAATAATTACTGCTTTATTGCTTTATCACTTTAATAATTACAGTTTACTGCTTTATTAATAATTACTGCTTTGTTTGATATGTCTTCTGTGTAGTACTATATGTTGTCATTGATGTCATCTTCAAAGTTTAAGGGCCAGATTTACTAAGGTTGAGTTTGTGAAACTCACCGGAGATTGCTTGTATTTACCGGCGAGTTTAAACGCACCGTATTTACTAATGCAATCTCACACCAAACTCACCAGAGATGATGGATTTTCAAACTCACTGTAGTTCAACTAGCTCTGGCGAATTTTTTACATTCAGAACATACAAATCTGGATTTACTAAGGGACGAGTTTGAAACTCGCTGGAGATTGGGCCAAAAACTCGACAGAGAAAATAGAGGTGGTCGTGAGTGGGGAGTTTGATGAAATCGCTGGCCATTGCTCAGTAAGTAATCACTATGCCTTTAAAAATGACCTCACAAGGGCTAGCAGCTGATGCATATTATTAATTAATGTACAATGGCATTTTGTAGCAACCTGCTGCATACATCTTTTTTAAGATGACGGTATTAAAAAATAAAATAATAATGTTTTAAACATTAAAAATAATACAAAAATCATTACCCACATGACATATACACAATGGGCCTGATCCAGAGCTACGCTGGGCCGCTGGTCGTAAATACAGCCAGCGTAGCTTGGTGCACACCCCCTGTCACTCCCCCTGTGGGAGCAAAGTTACACACAGTTACGCCGGCTGAAGGCTACCCTAACTTCAGCCAGAATAACTGTATGTAACTACGCTCACATAGGAGTGTAACCTCCCTAACCCAGCCCTCCCGTCCTAATTCCCCTCGCTCCCCCCACCCAACTTCCGTAACTACAGTGTAGTTACGGAGCTGCCCGACCCTTCGTCCATAACTACGCTCACAGAGCCATGGATTACGCTGGGCAAAATATGCCCGGCGCATGTGCAGAACGGCATTTCTGCTGTTCTTATGTGTACGGTCGCCATAACTAATGCGGCGGCTGTATGTCTGGATCTGCCCCAATGTTATTTCTCATTGTTGACCTGTTTACTTTGTCAAACTCAAGACACATCTGGTGCTGAAATGTCCATACCCCCACTTCTAAATTTCCACTTCGAGCACTCTTCATCATGTCATATATTCAGTGTAACAGGTAAGTTAAATTCAGTTGTTTTAATTTTAATGAAATATAAATGGGCAAAACTAGGAGGGGACATGCAAAACTGCAGTAGAACCAATGATTTATTTTATTGATTTTCTGTTGATTTTAGTATATAACTTGCTCTTCTGTAAAATTTGTTATAAATAATATTCTCTTTATGTATATATATGTATATACATAAAGATGTGTATATGTGTCTCTAGCATAATAATGATAATAATTCTTAACATCTGTATTCTCTGCAGAACATCATAATGCTAATTAATTACAAAACCTTTTAGTAATGAATACTTACATATGTATATTAGAGAGAGAGAGAGAGAGAGAGAGAGAGTATTTTGCAGGACCTATGGAAATCAGACCTTGCTCTGACTAGCCTATGGCTGGTTGTTAGAACTGGTTCCATCTCTATAGTTCCAGCAACCCCAGAGCTGGTGCTACCAAGATTAGATAGCCATCTAGTGTCCTGGGCCTAGGAGACAGATACAATGTAACAAAGGGCTATTTCAATGCAGCAGACCTGCAGGGAGAACAGGGCTGTAGAGGCACCTTGTCCTCTCTCCTTGATTGGTCTTAAAATTATATAAAAAGGTAGCTACAAATGCGTTTTTTTTTCCCACTGTGGGTGTGGGAGTCTTCTGAGAATGGTCCTATTTTGGAAGGGCCGTTCTCTCCCAGTCAGTTCCGAAATGGCTGGGAAAATCATTGCTTTTGCCTCGAAGAGACAAACCCTCCCCTTTCATGACCCTAAGCCTGATCGGCATACAGGTACATACCTATTTAAAAACATTCTTAAATGGCTATCTTTCGAAATAGAGACAGCTGAAAATTACCTTTAATCTGTCTCTACTTGTAAAACAGCCTTTTCTGGCTCTAGACTTACAATGCTGTGCAAGGGATGGTGGAGGAGTGTCGACAAGCCCAGAACCCTAGCACCACCCCTGAGTAGCCCAGTCTAAGAAAAGCCCAGCGCTGGCTACACAAAAATCCTTGGTACTCCATATTGTACTTATACTTATTTACTTAATAATACCGGATTGCCTCTGAAACAGTAAGCTGCAATAATATCTGTAGTCTTCTATTTGTTAAAGTGAACTCTTGTAGGGAAGGGTAGAATTCACATTCCTACTGCTGAAACACAATATACAAATGCACTAAGCCTGCACAATGATCATCTGTGTCTACAGCTGGACCTCCTAATTCCCATGGGGTATAGAAAGCATTTCAACAATAACTGTTCCCCAGTAACCTATAAGGAAGTGATTCTTACACAGTCAGCAAACTTCCTTTAGGAAAGTCTGGTGAGTCCAGTGTTTATCAGAAGAGGAGATGACTAATGGCACAGAGAATTTGTTTTCACATGAGCCTCGTGTTTCCTTTGTAAAAATGTGTCTTAAAAAGAAACTCACTCGATAGTCATATGTTGAGTCTGGATTCTCATCACATGCTATGACCTCAGGTGCCATCCAGTACGGGGTTCCAATGAATGTGTTTCTTCTCCCTATAGTCCTGTCCAATTGGGCACTTACACCAAAGTCAACTGAAAAAACAAAGCCAGTTAAATGCACAGTCAGGCATTCAATTCCCAGCACAGAAAAGCCATGTCTGTGTGGTTAACAACTCCTGGAAGCTGAGCCAAGTAGGTTCTGATGTTTCTGTGTGGGGAATACAATTGTAACAGCAAGAGAAATTGTATAATAAATCAAGAGAACATTCAGCACAACCTATTTTTGGCCCAGACAAAGGCCATTTTCTCCCTTCACATGCAAACACAAGTTTAATTCATAGAAGAACTTTTCTGAGTGATAGATACCAGCGTATGGCTCATTCAATCTAATTGCTTTGCGGGGGTAACTAATTCTAAAATAGCATCTTTGTGGTAAAAAAAAGAAAAGAAATGTCACATTTGCGCAGGCAACCATCAATTATGTATTTATACAGATCTATCAAGCTGCTGTTGCTTGCCATGCTTCACCTGAAATGTTTTATAATCATCTCAAAACAGATGAACACACTAAAATAATTGTCTGTAGGTAAGCTGTCTAAATATAGTATACTATTAAAAGACCTGGAGGTACAGTAATGGTTGGTTTCTATAATATAAGTAAAATGTGGCTGTATGCCATGCTTATAGTATATTACATTATTATTATTATTATTATTATTATTATTATTATTATTATTTGGAATATTACTACTATTTTGTCCTATGAGTTCTTCTTTATTGCAGTTTCAAATAATTGTTGAATATGTATATAAGTGGGAAGAGCTATAAGAAATCTGTAAGCTCTATATTTTACCCTTGCTGCACCTGCATGAACCAATAGGAAGTTGCAAGCTCTGTGTTTGCACCTTGCTATTGGTCAGTATGGTCTCATATGTGGAATTATTTGCTAGTTCTGAAAAAACTCAGTTATGTTGCTCAAGTAACGGGAAGGATCAGCCCATTTACACTATAAAAATAAATGGGAAGTTCTACTCTTAATCATAATGCAGTTGTAGTTATAACTTTACTCCTACTTGTTTTATTTAATAGATAAAGACATATACTTATTATTGCATTATAATGTGACAGAAACTTGTTGTACAAAGCGGCGTGAGCAATAATACATATCACTTCTGTTAAACCACATTTATAGCGTTTAATCCTATATTGTGTAATGTAATCAACAACTAAGTAACCAGATAGATGTGAAGCCATGGGTGTTGAGCACATCCTGGGCGTTGAAGACAATTTCGGTTAATGTTAAACCTTGGGTGTGTCTAATAGAAACTATCCAACATCCTGTTTCTTTTACAAGTGAATCTGTGCATTGAATTTAAGACCTCAACTATCTTCTGTATTATATAGAGATAGGATATATATACATATATATATATATCTCTCCTCTGCAACAAATTTTTGGTTCAGCAAATGCGCTTCTTGCTTTTCCTTATCTTATTTGTTTCTGCATCTACAGTGTTATCGCCAGGGCCGCCAAAAGGGGGGACAGCCAGGACTAATGTCCATGGCCCAGACAGAGAGGTTGCCCGGGCCAGGGAGTCTTTGGCTACCCTGACACTTGTGGATAGGTATAAAGGTACTCAGAGGCGGAACTAACGAGTTGTGGGCCCAGGTGCAAAAAATATGCTGTGGGCCCTTGTATCAGCATGGGTCCTGATGCCGCTGCACCTGTTGCACTAATGGTAGTTCCGCCCCTGAAGGTACTAGTAGGAATCAGCGATAAATGCACTATATATAGCTGATTCCTACTTGTGCCCATCCCTGGCAGGCTGTACCACAGAGTGTTGATTTGCAGGGAGGACTTTCCTTCACATCAGCCCTCTGTAATTCACTTTCAGTTGTTTGGTTCATCCCACTATTCAAATGATTTATATATTATTAGATATATTTGAGAAGTTAAGGACTCATCTTTGAGTGGTGCATTGAAGTATTGGCTGTTTAACATAATATAACTATGCATAGGCGTATCTATAATGGGTGCAGGATGTGCAGTGCACACGGGCCCCCTCAGAACAGTGGGGCCCTGTGGCATGCATCCTGCACCCAGGGTTGGCAGGGGAAGGGGGCCATTCGGCATCTATGTCTTCCCTCTAAGATCTTCCGGAGGGAAGAAATAGATGCCAAATGAGAAGCCCTTCCTCTGCGGTGGTACTGTCCCTATTCACAGGCTGAAAAAGGGTCGAGACAGTTAGGCCCCGTCCCTTTCGAGGTCCCCAAATCTACAATCCTGTCTCAGGTAAGGGGGGGGGGCATATACAAATCCTGCACAAGAGCCCCCTCACTTCCTAAAACACCCCTGTAACTATGTAATGAAAGTAACCCACAAGTCATGTATGTGCTCAGATCTTTCTCCGCCCCCATATCTCTGTTTCTCTTTCTGGGCTGGATTCAAAGGACCATTTTTACAGCGACTCCCGTGCGTATTTTTAGGTACGTTTCAACTGCGCATGCGTAGTAACTTTTTATGTAAAATACATAGACTATACGCGCGTAAGTGCCTCACGGACGGACTTGTGAATCGCACTTGGGTACATACATCCTGATATGCTACGCAAAAATACGCACGTGAAAATGTTAATAAAAATTGGCGGGGCACGGCATTTAAATGAAGGTATGTGGGCGGGACTAACATGAATCGCACGCACGGAGGACATATAAGCACTCAACTGCTGACGGAAAGTTACAAGTGGTCTATGGACTCGTAAGTCACCGACAGCACGGCCGAGAGAGGGGGAGGGTTACGGGTGTGAGGGGGTTTGGCCTGCACCGGCCGTGTGTATATTTACATACTTTTAAGGAAATGGTTTTCTGAATACGGCCCTCTATCTCCCTCTCTCTCTCCCTCCTTGATCTGTAATCAACACATAATTAGGGAATATAATATAGAGGTGCTGCTTTTCCTGCATAAATGTTTTTTAATTTTTAGGGCACTTTGCATATCAATAAATTATTATTTTATGTCATTTAAGGTGTGTATCCATATGAGTCAATGGCTTAGGACTTGGTAGGATGGCATATGAGTTTAATAAATACAAATATTACAGGAAATGTTTCCTTGTAATAATAAATCAATCAAGTGGATACTTACCCAATTTCACTTCTGCGTTTTCTGTAAGCAGAACATTTTGACCTTTAATGTCCCGATGAATTACATGGTGAGAATGGAGATGAGCCAAACCCTGCAAAAACACAGCTCTGTAACTTTTCCTTCTTATAAAATGGCAAAGAGTTTAATATTTAGAGTTTACAATAATAATATGGGACCGGATCCAGACCCCCGCACAATTTCCGTACGTGCAGGGGTCTCTTTGTCTGAGAGAGAGAGTGGAGTGCACACCCCCTGTCAATCCCTTTTCTCATGTGGGCTTTATGGCAGTTTACGCTGCCATAAGCCTACCTTAATGCAATTATACGGATCAGCGGTCTGTACGACCACTGATCCGCAACAGTGTGGGAGCCCCCCTCCCACACTGTACAATTACCATGCGTCCCCCGCCCACTTTAGCGGGCAGAGGGAAAGCACAGCCCATTTGTACTCAAATGGGTCATGGTCATATGGAACAATCGTTTCGTATGAATGTTGCATGTGCGCTCCAGTCAAATCAGGTCACTTACACACCTTGCGTTCATAAGTGACCTGTCAGACATGGGTCTGGATCCGGCCCATGATTTGGGACATTAACTCCCCCTTCTTTCCCTCTCCCCTGTGTCCATACAGGAACATGGAACATGCCATACACTACAGCCTCCAGTCTATCCCAACACTAAAACTGTCTGAGCAGTCGCCATTGCCCCTTCCCATCCATCCGTTGTTCTGCCAGCATCCTTGGTTTGTGGTATCGCCATATATAACCCTAATATTGAGTGTTTGCAGGGATTTTTGTGGGGGTACTCCATACTGCCATCTACATTCCAGTTAGGTGATAACATCAGGGTTGACGACTTTCTATTGCTTCCCTCTAGGAGATCCCGGAGCGAAGAGATAGATGCTGGTGCAAACAGACCCTGACCGTCAATGGCATTTTTTATAATATTATTAGGGATGGAGTCCCATCCAGTCACTAGTACCACTAGGAACAGTAGTGTTGCTAGGCAGGGGGGCGGGACTTGAGGCTGGGGTTTGTATGAAATCATGGCCTTAGGTCCACTGCAGGGGTTTTGCCAACTATCCCAGTATACTGGGAGAACTGCCATAATTTCAGGAGTCTCCTGGATAATCCAGGAGAGTTGGCAACCGTGGATAACTTTGTGTACATTTTAATGAGTGATTAACAGGAATGAGGGAACTACAATAAAGAAATGAAAAGGACCAAGGGCACTACAATTAATAATCAAAAGGACACTACAGGGGAGCATGTAATGAACTAGGGACATGAGGTGAAGGGGCTTATCGAACTACAGTGGGGCTTTTCTATTCATTTATAGCTTATGAATATTTCACTGCAACTTAAATTTACATTTCTTAGAGAATACTCTAGTGGGCTCATTTTAATTCTAGATAAACCATAAAATCTGTTATCAGAGTTAAATCTGCCCTTTCTGATCCATGAATTAGAAAACACAGAGTTGTTAACGCTCCTATGTAAAAACAAAACAAAAAAAACAACAAACTAAAAACGATTATTTATTCAACATGGGTAAATTATTTAACTAATGGGTTTAAAAATATATAAGGTTTTTCATTATTTTAAGCAAACCTGGCAAAATACTATGGTGAAATGCAATAGTTAAGTATTCATACTAACCGAGTTTACACCTCAACTGCTAATGGACTCAAGGGGAAATGGGGGGTGGAGTGGAGGTGGGGTATAATACAATCCTCAAATTGTTTACTTTTTGAGGTTTACTAAATGTTAGATAGTGCCCATGTTGCTGAAAACCCATAAGTGTGAGGGGAGTGTTCTCAGGATTGCACGGGACCCGATTGTGTGCCCTATTAAATCAAAATCTGGTCCTTTGTACAGTTCTAATCTGTCTAATGATTGGCAAAAATGACTGGTTGTTGTGACCTGAACTGGATCGAGACATAAGAACGACAGCTGACATAGGCATACAGCATGTCTAAGTCAGCTGTGTGATCCTACTGCACAAGTGCTAACCACATAGTTACACATCGGAACACAGTACAACTGATGCGTATGACTATCTTTTCCGACAGTGGTAAAGATGGGTGTGGAGGGGTGGGATACACAAGTATGGGCAGGAAGGGTCCTAATGTATGGTCCTGCATTCTGTGAAAGCCCCTTCTGTGTGTGGAAACTTAAGGTACGGTTCTGAACGCTGAAGGTCCATACGTGTTAGAGGTCTGAGGTGCATGCAATCCCCTTTCATGTGCAGAATACAGGATTGCAAGTTATATATGTTAGCTTCATATTTCATAACGACAAGCAATTTAATACTATTGAAATGATCTCCACTATATTTGTGTAAAGTTCTGTACCTTAGACAAATGTAATATGCTTTAACCCTTTCAAAACATTTTAGTTTTTAAAGATACTTTTAATGACAGTCAAACTGGTTTTGAGTTCTGATTTTGGGGGCAATACCCAATGTAGACTAGAAAGTACAGTGAGAGGTGGTTAATGTTCACTTTCTGCACACATCTGAATATAGACTGCCAAGCATTACAAGAACAAAACATCATCTTTCTTAATAGTTCAAGAGTTTGCCAAAAACTACCATTCATTAAGTAGCTAGTGTTAGGTTTAAATGATATGTATTACTTGCTGTCTATTACAACTGTATGTCTGTTAGGAACCTACCCGTAGAACCTCTCTGCATATATACGCAATCCAGTCCTCTTTAAAGCAATTGCCTTTTGTCTTTTTCACCAAGTCTGTAACTGACCCTGCTCCACAGTATTCCATTACCAGCTGTAAGAGAAAGAGAGAACATTTTTGTTGATATCATTATAGTTGCTTCCATAGAGTAGACAGGCTTTAACATCCAAGTGCTGGTATGAGTAGTTGATTACTATGGATTTTAATCTGGGTTACTATAGCCCTGCATCTGGTATTACAGGGTTGCAGACCCTTCCGGAATATCCGGGAGACTCCCGAAATTTGGGAAGGTCTCCCGGTATACCGGGAGAACCGGCAAAACTCCCGCAAGCCCCTCCAGCTATGAATTTAAACTGTAATCCCTAGCCCGTCCATCCCCTGAAACGCAGGAAATTATAGGAGTGATTGACATGGGCGGGGCTAAATGACGCGATTTGCCTAAATTGCTTTATTAAGCCCCGCCCTCTTGCAGAAATCAATGGCTTCCCTCTGGGTTCTCCCGGAGGGAAGCCCTAAAAAGTAGGCAAGAGAGAGTCTTGTCTCCCCAACCCTTTTGCACTGATTGGCTGAGAGAGCAATGCTCAGTCTCGGCAACGATTGGAGATAGGGCCTCTCCTCTAACACTGTATCTGACTTGTTAGATGTCATTTCCCTGATATGGCAGTTTATATGTTACACAAAAACTTCTAAATTTAAATCTCTAAACACATTCCCAAAACTATTAAACATTTCATTGCATTTCATTGCACCAAAGCAATAGCGTGTTTCAGTGTCACATTTAGAATTATGCAAATGTTTAAGGTTTGTAGTTTGTAATGGCTTGAGGCCTAGGTGAATATGTTGGGATTTTATTTTACGATCACAAATTTCTGATGTAATTTTTCCTAGGACACATTAAAGGGTAATTGTGTCATGCACTCATTATCACATATTTCTCTTACCCAGAGTTGATCATCCTGTCCGGCTGGGCATTTGCGGATAAAAGCTCCATAGTATGTGGCAATATTTCTATGGTGAGAGTACTTCTTCAACATATTTATTTCAAGTTTTATTTCTTCTTCTTCTTCCTGAGGAACAAGACAAAGTTTGTAAATTGAAATTTGTTACAATATTGTTATTGTATGCGTTAGTATGTGGAGTGTATGATAAAGGAATCTTGGACTTGTACTTGTGTTATTATTGCTGGGTTAGAAATGGGGAACATGCATGCATCTGGTGATAGAAGGGTTTTTTTAATGAAACATGTTGTTTGTAATTAGCAATAGAAAAGGAGAATTGCAACTACGCACTTCAGTCAGAGCCCTTACAGATATAGTCAAGCTTGTGATTTGTAACCATTCTGCATTCATCAAAATGTTTTAATATCTCCATATTATGTTTAATACACAACTGGATCCGTGCTTCCAGAAGAGGGTAGATCTGAATCCAGTTATCTGTCCTGGAAATATCTCCATTGGTGAGATGGGACAGGGTGAGCAGAAAGGAAGAAGGGGTGAAGTGTGCTAATAGTACAGTGAGGGCATGCTAAGCGCCCTCCATACTATTTAGACCTCATGTAAAATGCGGGACAGCGCAAAAGTGTTAAGGTAGGGGAGGGGCCTCCCCTTGCTCTCATGGAAGCCTGGATCTGGCATCGGATCTGAGTGCAGCAGCATCAGAAGTATGGTTCTGGGCTAATGTAATGTACTGGAAAACAGGTTAAAAAATAATAATAATAATAATGGACCGGCTCCAGACATAAGAACATTAGATCACTTAGGCACGCAATGTACATAAGTGGGCTATATTGATGGCAGGGTGCATGCACCCTCCAGATGTTACGAATAATTTACTATAGTAATTCCCATCGTACAGAACTTAGTTACTTATACATACTGTAAAAACATAGCTGTGGTGCAGAGTGTGTGCCACGGGCCCCCTGTTCTGATTGGCCCGTGTGCACCTATAAATTACAGTTATAAATGCTTTTGTGACTGTAACACACCCCTATCGTACTATAAATAATGAAAGACAGAATATTTATTATTTATTAATAGGTTTTGTTATAGGTCCATCAGATTACATAGCACTTTACAGAGAATATCAGTCCCTACCCCTTTGGAGCTACATTCTAAGTTTCCCAAAACACACACACACTAGAGTTAATTTACTCTGTAGCCAATTAACCTAATTACAAGCATGTTCTTGGCGAGTGTGAGGAAACCGGAGCAACCAGAGGAAACCCACACAGACACAGGGAGACCATACAAACTTCACATAGATAAGGCCTGGTCTGAAAATCAAACTTATCACCTCAGCGCTGTGAGACACAAGTGCCAATCACTGAGCTTATATTATAGTCATTATAACTGCTATCCCAGGTCCTCTGCTTCAAACCTGTGCTGTCTTTCTTGGCAATATTTTTTTCTCCAGATGTTTTTTTTGTTTTTTTTCAGAATCCAAACTTGTTTTGGCAGCGCATTTTAATTTGCCTTTAGCTTTGTAAAAGCTAATTCCAAGACTCTATATGGATGACTGAATAGGCCAATTCCTGTACTAAGCCATTCAATGCAATTGCTCATTTCATTGAATGGCTCAGTATAGGAATTCACCATTCTGTTACCTGAAAACTCTGCTAAAATATTTGAAAAGGTTGCCGGTTATGATCCTGCTAATATATGTAACAAAGATAGGCATTGCTTTGCCAAGTCTCTGCTAAATAAACATAGAGGGTTTTTTAATACAATTATTTCCTTTGTTGGCAGACGCTTTAGAATGAAAATCACATTCTGTGTTTAAGATAGGAAGGAGAGAAGTATTTTAGTAGGTAAAGAAAAGACAAAAGAAATCCTCAAAACACAACAGATTTCTACATAGGTTTATTTTTGTCACAGTAAGTGTTATGAATATCTGCGGCAAGGTACAGATTGCATGTAAAATACAGACAGGCAAGACTGAGACAGATAAGGTAAATGTTAGGGTGTGACACACAGTAGCACCAGGATGCGAGGTCTACCTTCGGGTGGTGTTCACCATTGCCCCTGGTGGTGGGTGTGGAAACATACAGATTCACTTGTATGGATCAGACGTGGATTAGTTTCCTTTTTTCAAATTTCCGAGGACTCTGCTTTTAAATCCTTTACGCAGCTACAAACTGAATTTGCCATTCCTAGTTCAATGTCGCTTGAATATTTTAAGCTTCAGCATGTGCTCCTTGCTCAGTTTAAGAATGCGCTCCTCCCTTTAAGAGTCTCTCCTGTTAGGGCATTATTATATGACTTAGGGAGTGAGCATGTGATTTCCAATATTTATTCTTCTTTAATTGCGGCTGCACCCGACCTGTCTCTTGTCTGCTTGCGGGTACAATGGGAAGCGGATATTGGTTCCTTGGACGATGAGGAGTGGGAAGTGATTTTGGGCAGTTCTCAGAGACTTACCGCTAATGCTAGATACCAGCAGATTCAAATCTATTTTACTCACCGGGCGTATCTCACGCCTGCAAGGTTAGCTAAGATTAATGTCAGGCATTCTGGTTTGTGCCCAAAATGTGGGGATGATGACGCCCATTTTATGCACCTGCTATGGTCCTGCCCGCACACGGCATGTTTCTGGAATGCTGTTATCAGATGTATGCGAGATACGGGAGTGATTCTGCCTGATAGAGATCCTAAGTGGTGTTTGTTTGGCATAGGGCTGGATGATATAATGAATCATTATAAACAAACGTATGTCAGGTGTTTGTGTATGTGGGCAAAAGTGTGCATTGCTAGGACCTGGTGTGCTTCTGACTCTCCCAGGCTTGGGGATTGGCTTCGTCTGGTTAATACGTCTTTGAGCCATGAACAATTTGTATATAAAAGCAGAGGATGCCCTCATAAGTTTGATAAAGTGTGGAGGGACTGGACGGAATCTTCTTTCTATAGCAGTTTGTTACCTGGTGAAGACTCTGTATAGCTCATGTTTCAGGTTAATTGTAGTTATAATTATAATTACTCTGATTGTTACCACTGTGTATATTGACTGATGCTCTTAATTAATGTATCACTGTTTATTATTTGGATTACTGTTTTGTCCTGAAATATTGCCTATCGGCAAGGGTTAAATTCAGAATGTATCTGACAGATGTCTGTGTATATTGTATAACTCAATGCAATTGTAACTGTGTGTAATGTGCTATGTACTGCTGGTTTTCAAAATTAATAAAAAAAAAAAAAAAAAAAAAAAAAAAAAAAATGACAAACAACTATATATGTAGGTGTTTTGAGTCCCCGCAACGATACTTCACATTGTGAAATAGGGACAGCCGAAAGTTGCTTTTCGGCTGTCCCTATTTTGACCATGATAAACTACAGAATTTTTTTTATGAATGGGTGAGTATATGAATTGCATACTCACCCATTCATTAAAATAAAAATTCAGCAGTTTATCATATTTGAAATAGGGACAGCCGAAAAGGTGGGTAACCCTCTTCGGGGACTCAGGGTTAGGCTGGGGGGTGGATTTAGGGTTATTATTATCGTTTATTTATAAGTCGCCACAAGGTGTCCACAGCGCCGTACAAAATAGAACCAAATACAGTACAGATACACAGGGTAGGGATGGACAGCATAGTATATACTAAAAACATTATGACTATAAAAAATATCACAAAAATAAAGTGAATCAAGCACAGAACGCAGGGCAAAATGCGAGGTGTCAAGCTTGGAAGATCAGGGAGCAGGGGATAGAACACAGTGAGAGGGTGAGAGGGAGCCACCAGGTGGGGATGGGGTAAAATGGTAGCAGAGAGGGACTAGAGAGTATGAAGTGAGGGGGGAGGCTGAGAGGGGGGAGACTTAGGGTTAGGCTGAGAGGGGGGAACTTAGGGTTAGGCTGCAGAGGGAGACTTATGGGTTAGGCTACAGGGGTGTAACTTAGGGTTAGGGTTAAGGAGTGGGGTTGCTTACTGTTCGGAGCACCATGTTCAGTGCTCAGGGATCGATTGCTTTGCCTCATCGAGAACGAACAGTCCTATCGAAATAGGGCCAATTGCTATGGGGACCCATACCAATACGTAGGTTGAGGGTATGTATCTACATGATCTGCATGATCTGTGGTACTTGACCTGATTCTGTAGTGGATAACTGGTACTTCTATAAAAAAAAAGGCTGAGAACCGCTGCTATAGATTATTCAATATTGTTGAGCTAAATAGAAAATTGATAAATTTCCCTAAATTTAAATATTGGACAATTTATGTATTTTCTAGGCAAACGTTCATTTATGTTGACATATATTAAGTTCTTGCAGTCTAGTGCTTGTCCTGGGATCTTTATATCCGCCCTGTAAGATGATACAGCACAATTTCCTGACTGTCGTCCAGCTGACCCCACAGTGACCGGGAGTATCCTGCAGTTAGGGAGAGCAATATTTTCTGCACACTTCTATACAGCTGTCTGGGATAACCACAATATAAAAAATGATATCTCTCTAATAAAGGTGCAAACTAAGAATATTTACATTTGCAAATAATTTTCTGAACAGCAATCAGAGGTTATACAACAGGATATATTGTTGTAGAAATGACTTCAGAAAACGCTGTATAATACTTTAAGCTCACGCTTTAGCTGAGCCTGATTGAGGCTTCCATATCTGTAATACGACGAATGTGATTGCTAGTCCTGTCTGAGCTGATGCATTTGCTGCCTAACATTGGTGATAACGGCAAAGCTGAAATGAGCTGTAAACAACAGTAACAAATCTCAAATATTCGCTTGCCGTCAAATAAATCACCTTCCACGCTACTGCTATGCATTCCCAAGAAATTAATTCTAAAGCAGGTGATGACAAAAAAGGCTGTGTAAAATGGAGAGACGTTAATAAGCAGATCATTTATTTGAATGGCTACAAATAAAGAACAAAGAGAGTCTAAAGAATAACACTCTAGCACCAGAACAACATCCAAAACCACACAGTATGCAGCGGTGTAACAATAGTGAGTGCAAGGGGTACGGGTGTTATGGTGCCCAGAGGAGATCTGTGGCAGCAGGCTACCCAGTAGTTGTCAGCTTTGTGCTCAGGACTCAGTCTATAAGGGTCCCAGGTCAGTCTACATCCACCCCTATCAGTAAGATATATGCCTGTGGCAAAAAGTGTCAGACTGCTAAACCCCATGTATAGTAAAGAAATCAGCAGAGCAAGGAACTGAGGACTACAGGAGACGGCTCAGAGCTGGCGTGTAACTAATCGGGGGTGCAAGAGGTGTGGCTGCTATAAGGCCCATGGCAGACACTCCCCCTGCACTGCAAGAAAGCTGTCAGAACTTAAACCAGTGATCGACACTCAAGTATGAGTGTATGTATGTATAGCATTGTAGCTCTCAGCATTTATACATGGGGCTCCATTTACTATCATTAGCGCAATGAGCGCTAATGATAGCAACCAGGATTACTGCGTCTCGCAGTGAGCTTGGCAGGGCTGCGGGTAGTATTTACGAATACTTACCCCTCCTGGAAGGTCCCACGATGGTCAGCGAGCCTTTCGCTGACATCAGTTGGCTATGCACGGAAACTAAGTCCTGGGACATGCGCAGTAGCTGCCTTTTGGGACTTGTAAAATGTCAAGTCCCGAAAGGCAAAATCACTGTGCATGCGCTGGGATTAGTGACAGACGCGCGCACCGGTCAGGTAAGTTTAAAAAGCTTCATTCTTTGGGGGGGTTTTGTGTTTTTTGTTTTTTTTTTATAAATCATTTTTATTATGTAAAAATTTATTAAAACTGGTAAATATATACATATTTTAAAAATTCCTACTTAGAATTTAATGTTTTTTTTTACTTAACTGTATTCCAGCAGTCTCCAGAGATGTACCCCCCCTCCCCCTCTTCCTCCCCCTAATAACAGCTATCAGGGGGAGGAAAAGGGGGATATATGAGGAGATCGCTGGAATACTTACCCTAATGCCAGCTTCAGATGGCGTTAATGCGTTGGCGCGGATTGTTAAAATCCGTGCTGATACTTAGTAAATACAGTGATCTGCCGGCTTGAATTCATTAGAGCGGGCCAGCGATCGGGAGTGGTAATGCGATCGTCGCCATGGTTTCCATGACGATGATATTACTGTAAATAAGGAATTCTTCATTTTCATATGATAAAGTTTGCTTTATCATATGAAAACGATCTTTGTAAATGGAGCGGGGGGTGCTAAAACAAGAATGAGTGGTAACAAACAAAATTGCTGGGTAAGAGAGACCTGTTCACTAACTATTATTTTGGTTATTAAACACCATGGGCCTGATCCAGAACAACGCACCCTTGTGATCTAACGCTGATCGTAAGCTTAAATTCGGCAGAAAAAACTCACTCCGCATGCACATAGTGACAACTTCCGGTAGTAACACAGTGCTTTTCATAGCGGCAATTCGGGCGTCCGTATACTTTGCGTATTTACCGACGAAGGGGCGTGTTTATAGTACGAAGTTCGTGTGGACGCTGGAGTTAAGAAATATAGGCGGGGGAAGGCATTTAAATTGTACAGTATGGGCGTGCTTAGCCCGCTACGAACAGCGCGTCGCTACGAAAATTCGTACTGACGCAGGGAAAAGTCAGGGTAGGGTTCGGCAGGCGTAATGAAATGAAGGTACGGGGAGTGTCGGGGCGTGCAAAGTTTTTACGCTGAGCGATAATACGCTCCGCACTCATTCGTAGGTCTGGATCAGGCCCCAAACCACCACTACACCAAAACCAACAAAATAAAAATTACAAAAAATAACACAAAACAACCCAAAATTGTTATTGGATTAAACCTATTTATTGCATATGATATGATCCAGTGATCCTTGCACTGCATAACTAGCTGATCTATCAAGTACATACCATTTATCCCCAAATAATGTTATTCTCTTTTATAGTTTTACAACATAGTGAGCCTGATGTGTCTAGGTTTAATTAGGTGAGCTTTGTCATCTAATTGTATTCACTATGCAGCCAAGAGATGGTATATTCTGGCCTTGGACTCTGGACTCCTTGGATCTACAGCTGTTACAAGGTTCAGTGAATACTGTGACTGCTTTTAAAGTTTAATATAATTTGCATCTGAAAAACAACTGCTTCTTGAATTTGTGCCTTATTTTTAGCTTCTATTGTTCATCAACAATTAAGCCTCTCCTCAATTGCTGGCACATTTTAACTGATGACAAAAGACAAGAAACATTTAATATCGAATGAATAAGTACAAAGTTTTGGCTTATAGAACTAGTGTGAGTTCTGAGAAACTTATTTCCTGCTG
>WWET01004503.1:114729-125283 GCA_011038615.1 Limnodynastes dumerilii | reverse complement strand
TTTTATTATAGGAATATATTTAAAAATATTTGTGGTCTACTTTTTTTTAATTTTTAATAAAGCCCACTTTTTATTGATTTACAACTGTGTATGTTAAAATTTTGTCTTGTTGGGGCTCGGACTTGTCTGGTGTGAAAACACGCATCACATGTCATTAGGTTTTTGAGTTTTTATAAAAAAAAACAAAGACAAAGATGAAAAAGAAAAACAATTTGTTTATTATAATAAATCAGAATAAACACATGTACATGTCACACTTTAAATAAAATGTCTATTATAACAACTCCTACTACACTGAATATATTTACCACTATTATCTCTCACAATATTCACTATAGCCATTCTATATACAAAGTTAGAAACACAGAGATCATTTTGCTCTGTATTTGCAGTAAAAAACTTCAAAAATCATTTGTAGCTGTAGTTTTTACACATAAACAATATAAAGAAGATACAATGCTGACGACAAACTGTGCTAGCTATGTTTTGTATCTGGCGATCTTGGTAACAAATGCTATCTGAATTTGATTTTAAAAATTTAATTATGCTTTTAGGGAGTAATTGACTGTTAGGGTGCAAACCATACGAATAAAAAAAGTAACAAGCTGTAACAAGTGATTAAAATATACAGCTAGCCAGTGTTCCCCGGGCAAAGTGTGGGGTTGTGTATTAATTATAAATGCGCAAGGAAAACGCCTCAATTTATATTGCGGTAACATATCACAAGGATACACGCCTTTAAAAACAGAATGTGTACATGGTTCTGCGTACAAAATACTGTTTATCTGTAATGTATTCATAATATTGACACCCGTTAGTATACACAAGTAAATTTATAGGTAATCATATCACTTCTCTGATTAATCTCAATGATACTATCAAATATTGCATATATTATCACATTGCTTCAGCGAATCGGAATTCTGCTCACAGATTGCTGGTTCTTATCAGTGATAAGTGATACCCACAGTCTTGTTCTGGAGACAGATCGAATGCAAATTATGTGTAGCTGGATAAATACTCATACCGATCAATCAGCACACCTGCGTCTGTTTTCTCTTTATTTGTAACTTGTATGAGCACCATATACTCAAGCACGGCATTCCCTTGTTCAAAGTCAGGTTAGAAAGGCTTGGCCGGGTACGGCATACCGTCCAGGTAAAGTGATGCAAAGTTCATGTTCTTATGTTCAAAACGTAGCCGATTTCACTCGTAGCTACCCGAAAATGCCTCGTTATCGAAAAAGACCGCTATAACGGTTTTAGGCACCTGACCTAAAAACAAGTTTTCTTGATTAAACATGCAGCTGCCCGCTGGTACGCTGTAAATTTTCATACCAACACGATCAATAGCGTATTTTGCACTGGCATTTAGCAAAGCTTGAGCATGCCTGATTCTTACAGCCACTCGTTTAACGAACAACGATGCTGCAACAATCTGCATCTTGCACGCATCGGCTTCAGCGGACATTAAACAGAATGTGTCCTTATTTCTGGTTAGTTTTATTTTCAAATCGACTGAGTTTAAGATGAGTTTAAGCTGGTGGAAAAGGTCACAATGCAAAGGGCCTAGTAATTCCACAGTGCAATTTTGCATCGTGGCCCTCGCGCGCTTTGTAAACCCTGTGTTTGCACCATCCAGAGCTCTTGTATTATGCTCACTAGCGACGTCTTTATAAAATAAACCAGCTGTTACTTTGGTTGATAAGGCATCGGCGCTATAGTTCAAAATAGTTTCAATATAGGCTCTGTATGCGTATAGGTTATTAGATTGTGAAATGAGTCTGTCTCCCAATGTAACATCAACCTGATTAAATAGTGTGGCGATGGGGTAGTTGATGAGTGATAACCGGGCGCCTTGATTTAAAGTTGTGTTATCAGGGCATACAATTTTGCAGATCACATACAACAGCGTGTTGTTCAAATTGTATTAATGTTCGCCGCTCGTTGCGATGTAGAATTTGAGTGGTGCTGTCTCTGATAGGGCTACTAAGGGTTGCTACCTTGACATATAAACTTTTTTCAATACTGGTCTGCGTCGGAGGTACATTGAAGAGATCCAACTCATTTTGCACATTCTGACGATTCGCTGTATATGAAAGCCATTGTACGGCTTAAAAGATATCACTGGCACCGTGTTGTGTTGTTTTCCTCTTCTTCTTGCGTTGTCTGTTGCTACTTTTGTTTAAACAGGGTATACCCCATGGCGGAAAAGGCGTATTGCTCTTCCATTTTCTTTTAACATCGCCCTTAGTCGTGTATATTACACCTGTACCATCCTGATTTGTGTTGTGCAGTTTATCCATAATAGCCGTGGATAATCGTCCCATAACGTCTTTTGCTATATTCCGAGCTGCACTCTTTACATGCTGTTTAACTATATCCAGTCTGCGTCTGAAGAGCAGAACAGCTTTTCTGAATAGACTTCTAAAAATACTACCTAATCCGCGACTGTACATATATGTAGTGCCGTGAAACCCCGGTAATCCATTACCCACTTGTGCTTTATAATAAGCGAAGTGGATTGCTGAATCCCCGTAATTTTTAATGGCCACCATCTTGGTTACTTAATATACTTGCGCGGTCTAAAGTGCAACTTCACTGTCGCGTTCCCGAACTTGAATGCAATGCTCTCATTTTGATTGTTCTTTATCTAGATCGTTATTGTGTCAAAATGTGTTTTGCACAATGGTAAGTAGTCGGGTATTACATAACGACATGAAATCACTTCATTTTTGCGTCCTTTTATTTCAACATTACGTAGTAGCGGAACAAAACTATCACCAACCCTTTGATGCTCGATCATCATCTGTGTAAATGTAAAGCATATACTGACCACCGTGAATATCAACACATGATTCGATATCTTTAGTCCTAGGCTGTAATCCTAGAATTCTTGTCAGTTTTTCACTGGCTATGAGCTGATACACCTGATTTTCAGCAAAAGAAATGGCTCTTTCTAACGGGTCATAATATAGCTTTAACGAACCCTTCAACCCTAACAAACTATTTCGCTTACCGATGAATATTTTACAATTGCGTAAATCCAGCGTATTCCATGTGTGCGGGTATTGTATTTCAGTAAGGGCTACCTCCCATTCGCTGTTTAAACACGATCGGTTGTGCCAGTTTTGTTGTTAAATTTGAAATCTGGTTTTGTGGAAATGCAACTGCTGAGGCGTTACCAGGCAGGGTGACATAGAATGATTTGTCAGTCATCATATGATTTATAGATCTCGTCTTTAGATCTCTGTTTATATATCTGTTAAATTTGTCTGGGTAACCGCGCCATTTCACTAGAGAGTATTTCCGGTTTCTGACCGTCTTGTTTTTTAAAATCTTTTCCACCTTGTAGATTCTGTTAAAGTTTTTAGGTATTTTCTGAATTTCTTCTGAATAGAAACCTCCAGCGATAATATTGCCAGCCATATCGGCTTATGTATAAAGCGGTTTGAGTCCTCTAGTGTTTACACTGTGTATAACAAATATTTAATCTGTAAATGACTGCTCATAACCTTTTTCAGAAACATCCTTGAATCTTGAAACTCGCACATGATCACCAACGTCTAACTTTGGTAATATTTTTTCCGTTTTAAAGTAGCGGCCGTACATGTTGCTAAATACCTGCAATGTATTAGCAGCATTCACTTCTGCGGGTGTACATTTTATAGTTCTGTAATACATGTGATTATAAATGTAAATCAAATCTTGCAATACATCTATATATCTGAAGGTATTATAAGTCGTAAAATAGCGCCACATACGTGCTTTTAGCGTTCTATTGAAGCACTCTATAACAGCCGCCTTAACATCATTGTTCGTAGTGAAATGTTTTATCCCATATTTCGCTAGCAGCTTTTTCAACGTCTTATTCTCAAATTCCTTGCCTTGATCAGATTGAATTTTTTCGGGTTTAAATCCATCTTGAAATATCGACTGTAATGCTTTAGTCACATTTTTTGAATTTTTTGTCATTAACCTGCGAGCCCAGACTCTTTTGCTGAAAATATCTATAACTGTTAAGATGTATTTACACTCATCATTGTATTTAGCAAGGTCTATTAGCGTCACTAAATCCACCTGCCATTGCTTATTAATATTTGAAACACAGACCATATTCCTTTTATTTTCTTGCGGGTGCGTGTAGCGTATAAGCATCTTCGTGGTTCAAGTATTTTTTAATAGCCTCTTTTTTAAATTTTGATTTCTTGGCATTATAAAAACTTGTCAATCCGCATGATGCACCTGGTTCTTTTGGCGTCAAATATAAGCCGCTTATTTTCTGTCTTTGATTAGACATTTCAGGTTTTTATTCAACTTTTACCTTAAAATCACATCAATCGTCATCAAAGGACAGCCATAGAGCATGCTGTGGAATAAATGGATATCAAAAAGGGGCGTGAAATTAAAGCTCATAAAAGGGGCGTGGTACCTGTCAAAAAGGTGTTTGATGGTATGTATATACTCTTACTACTAATATAATACGCAAAATAGTATTACTATAGTTCAAAAACAATAATGACAAGAACTAAACATCCATAAGATCCAGTATACATTACAATGTATTACCCTGCAGTTGCATTCATTGAGGAAAAGGAACTTACCTGGAAATGTAGCTGGATTGTGTTTGGCTGTGCGGTGTCTGTACACTGTCTATTGAACTCGCATAAAGATTCAAATCTGCAGTAACCTCACATCTGGTTCCTGTATAGACCACCCATTATTTGCATTTGTATTTATGGCACAAGGAAAGCGTTCATTTTAGTGTTCAGGTCCGGATCAAACACATAGACTTCAGTCTTAAACACAATGGAGAAATAAGAAATATGTGTTCTGCGGTAGAGGTAAAAAAGCACGACCTCAGTAAAAGAAAATGAATTTATTCTTGCACAAACAATAAAATGTAAAATCAGTAAAATGGACAAAATTACACAAATACTTCTTACAGATATTCTTTGTATTGCCGTGGACTCATACGCCGAGAAAAGTAAGTTTTAAAGTTAAACGTTCATCCTTTGTTACAAAAAAGCTGTTGCAAAAAAGTTAATTAGTAGTCACACATGGGAAAAACAGTGTTTCTAAAGTCCTGACCAGGCCCTTTCCTCCAAGAGGACGCAAAGTCAGAGATTTTGAAAAATGCAGTTGGTATTAGCATGGTGATAAAGAATATAAATATATCAGCCTGAAAAGTTCAAGATATTGTCTTTTTTTCTCTCCAAGAAATAATATTGCTATAACCTGACCAGGCACTTCCCTCCAACAGAGGATGCCAAGTCAGGAATAGTTGCAAATAGCAGTATGTGATGTCACATTTTTAGATGTAGTGACAGTCTATAGAGGATATAAGCAGTACTGTAGGAAACAATGTATTCACTAATTTTGCTTGCTTGTCTAAAAACGAGCAGTATTCCAGTGTAATTTACACAATATTCACATAACAACTTTACTGGTATATCAGGAGGAACGTCTTCCTCTATTTCCCACAGTGTGATTTAAACAGGGATTTGTTAGGCTGAGACAGACAAAGTGCTGTGGCATGGATTGATGGATAAACCAAACAGAGGATTATAGTTACCACACGTTTTCACATGGAGTTTAGGAATGCTGGCTTTTCCTCTTGCTTTCTGTGACCACAGAAGTGAACCTCCGACAGGACTGCAGTGATCCTCCATCCGGGGTTGCACACCTGCGGGGTCGTGTGTGTATAATTTATGAAGTTCTTATGTTGCAAAGTCAGCTTAGATGAAGCATGTTTGAATGTGGATTAGATGGAGTTATAGTCACAGCGTAGGTCAAATTTTTCCAGGCACTTTGACGCGTTTCACTGTCCAACCTGACAGTTTCATCAGAAGCAATAATTTCTTAGCCGGATTGGTGGGGTTTTTTTTAATCTGTGTCCAGCTAATTAGTTAGGCTCCAGCTGCGAGGAAGGAGGCTCACATATAGCAAATGAACAGAAAGGGCATATTTTTTTTTTTTTTTTTTTTTATTAGGGTGTTAAGATAAAATTCCAAAGGGTCGGTTGTGAGGTGGTGGGGCTTAGGTATGGGAGGGTACCCTCGCTTTGGTGGTAGCAGAGGGGGGGTCAACAAGGTAATGGTGCAATGTTGGTTGAACTTAAAGTATTTCAATCGGTCTGTTGAGTACTAACCCAGGAGAGTTGCGTGGAAACCAGTCCTCAACGGATGGTTTTCAGTAGGTATGCCACCTTCCAGGTCCTGGGGTGTGCATAATGATTGGGTTAGTGGGTATGACCGGTTGCATTGCAAGCGCCAAGGTTTTTAATATATAAGTTAGTTAAGTTAAGCTAAGGGTTGAACCTCCCATCTGCTACTTGGGCCACCCATTCATTGTTGGATGACACAGCATTAAGTCATCAATGCAATTCGGCCCAATTATAATAAACCATGTTTCCATTTTAAATGCAGCCATACATCTCCGTGTGTTTATTTCATTAAGGTGTGTCTGGCTGACTGGTGTGTGAATAGGTGCTATGCTGTTTGCTGTTTAAGGTGATGGTCCGAGAGAGGGTGAGGAAAGTTATAGAGATCAGTGATGGAGCATAGCTTAGAGAATACAAGATCAATGCAATTACCATCCTTATGTGTAGAAGAATCAAGCCACTGGGAGAGGCCAAGAGATGAGGTAAGAGAGAAAAGCTTAGAGGCAACAAGAGAAGGAGGATCATTAATGGGAATGTTGAAATCACTGAGAATAATGGTTGGTCAGAAGATAAAAAATGAGGGAGCCATGCAGAAAAGTGTTGCAGAAATTGTTGGCAAGATTCACTGGGGAAGCAATAGATTACAGCTACGTGCAGAAGAAAAGGGCTAAAGATGCATACAGCATGTACTTCAAAGAATGTGAAAGTAAGAGAAGGGACATTAGATAGAACAGTAAATGTGACATTTTGGGAAAGAAGCAAACCCACCTCCCCATCTCCCCGTGCAGAATTTGAAGAGTCGCAGTCCAGGCTTGGATGTTGTCCTTGAGTGGGTGGTTTCTAAGTAGAATGTTTCCTCCTGTTCTCCTCTTGTGCAATGCTTGTATAACACTTTCAGTTTCATATGATATTATTTTCAAAGTACTTGGAAAAACTGTACTTAGAATAAAATGGGCTTAGAATGTCTGCATTGGAGATGTGGATAGCCCAAGGCTTAGACAGCCTTAACTGGACTGCTTTTGTATGGTGAATTACCAAATACGCACTTTTACATGTACCTCCAATCCAGACATTACATTCAATCCCTGCTTCGGCTGACTACTAGAGAACACTCCATCTGACCTTACACAAACCATAACTTTTACACAAACTACCGGTAATTGATTTAAAACCCAACACATATACATTGACCTTATAACCTCTACATCACAAAATCCATGGGTAAAGTTACTGCTAAACTGGAAGTGGAATATTGCAGAGCTAGAGGATTAAACTGAGGCGATTGTTCATTATGAATTGGCTATGAAATCTTTAAGTTCTGCAATGTTACAATTAGTACAGTTCAGAACTGTCAACAGAGATAATATCTTGCCGCCACAAATAATGGGCCAGATCAAGACCTACGTTTCCACTACGTTTCAAGGCGTAGCGTGTTCACTATGCACTCCTCTAGGCACTCCCCTCGTCCGTATGTACTTTTGCCGTTTTACGCTGGCCAAACTCTACCTTAACTTTTCAAAGCGTAAGTACTGATGTACGTAAAGGCTTCACGTACATAAGTGCCTAAACACGCCTATACCATATGACTTAAATGCCTCACCCCAAGCGTAATTATGGATATTGTATGGATATCATGCCCCTTCGTTCACAGTTACACTGTTAATACGAGGCTGGTACGTACGTTTAGAGTTATGTTTCGTAACATCTGCCACACGCGTGCATAGTACATACAAAATAGCGTTTTTACTTCACGGGCTAGTGTAAATGCGCTAATGTATTTAGGTCTGGTTCTACCCCAATATAACTTGTGCCAGGAGAGAAAGGGTTATGCCTTAAATACAAGAGTGCTAATGCATATCCTTTCCACAGCATGAAGTATGCAGAAAAATCAGGAAACACTGGGATAAAGTTGACACTTTTATTTATTATTTTTACTCTATCTTTGCCTTAAAACTTTCTGAACATCCCATAGACATTCTACATAAAAAATTTGATGTCTTTGGACTTTGGCCTTCAAGGCAAAAACTATCTTCCCCTTCTTACAGTCACTGGACCGTATTCACACCGTCCATAGAAGAAAACAATAGACACATCTTTCCTCATCCTGGAACAGGCCTCTTCACATTAAAAGAGGGGTCATAAAATTCCATAAAAAGTGGAGGATTATACGTCGATAGTTTATCTGAGCAGCAACAAGTAACTGTTTGAATCAACTACCTGATGTCTTTACTCTCAACTTAGCGTGACATCAGAAATGAAGGATTAGAAGGTAGTCAGTTTTTTGGGGTCAAAACTGACACTTTAAATGTTATATGTGACATTTATTGGATATTCCTTAGCTGTCAAAGCATGCGGGCTGTCCAATGTCTGGTTTTATAATATGGACAGGTTACTTTAATGGATACATGTATATTATTCCTCTGTAATACTATGCAAACTTTACCTGCCTGGTTTGCTTGAATTCCTTGATACCTGTGTTATGTGGTCTGTTAATCGATTTGAATATAAATAAAACTTTTGAGAAAATAAATATGTGCTTGCCATTAATATATTTTATTTGTAACAAACTAAGTTGTACTTTAGTGATAATTAAAAAGAAAAGTTGAAGAGAGTGATGTAATTACAGTTAGTTCCCTGTAGGTAATAGTTTTTGTCTTATTTTTCAGTGTGAAGTTTAGAAGCCTATATATAATCTACTCAGTTCCCCATACTCTGTCCTTCATTTTACAGGACTGCTACTGCTTGTGAAGAACTGCTAATACCTGAAAAGTTTGTTAGTAGTCTTTTAATTACTAAATGACAAAGGTAAGAAAAAAACATTTGTCAGTTGAATGTATTTTAAATGTAATAGTGTAATCTGCTTGTATCTCAAAAAGTATAATGCATATTTATGTTTCATTTTTATTTATTATCAAAAATAGGAGAACCATCAGGTAAATCTATATAATTTTCTTGTTACATTTTATAATTTAATTACATAAATAATATTTTAAGCTGATAAAATAAATATAATAAAACCATCACTAATAATGTATAAACTGTCATGAAATTTAAAGAGTTAAGTTTAACCTATTCTTATAATAAACTGTAAGGAATTAAGTGTAAATACCCTTAAACTTGGATGAAAGCAACATGGATAAGAATTTAAATAAGTTTCGGATAGGGGTATATATAATATACAAGCAACAGTTTTGCGAAATCATAAATTATTGATCAACTAAATTAGAAAAAGTAAATTTATTAATTTAGGTCTATAATAAAATTGCCAAAAATTATTGAAAAATATTGAAATGCAATGCATAAATATATACCCCAGAATTAAAAGAGACAATGAAGAGGTGCAAATCTGAAACTGTCATTTATTATTTAAAACTTTTATTTTGCAATAAAATTTACAATGATACATTTTTTTTAAGCTTGATGCAAATTAAATTAATACTTATTCAAACAAGTCATTATGTAACACACTGACATTTTTTAGATTTCTAATGTAATTATAAACTAAAAAATCAAAACACGTTTATTAAATGAAAAATACTCTAGGCTGCTATGATTACACATTGCACATTATAGGCACCTGTTTGGATGTTACAAACAAATGCACTTTATCTATACATTCTATATAGATAGGAAACATGCAATGCGGGCAACATATAGAGGATCCACTGCCCGACAACTCTGGATCTGCTGCCATACTGTTGATCTTAGACAGAGGAGCATAAAATATAAAATGCTATAACGTGTGACACAGTGACTGAAATCCCTAGAACCCAAATAAAATGATAGATTCACATTTTATTGTTGCAGAATCAATAGCATTATTTATGTATATAAATGAATATTGCTGTTAAGTATAACTTCTTCCTTAGCTTTAGAGCTGACAAACCATTTTCTGCAATCCCTTTATTGCTTCTAAACTTTTTTTTCATTAAAAGCAAAGGGGACCTTAGAGAGATTTTGCTTTTTTTGACAAGGTATCAGAAGCAGCGCTTATTCCTGATTCTGTGTTAGTGGAAGGAGCTGTTTTAATATATATATAAATGAGAAAATGGGTGTTTTAGTGCTGCTACGAGTGTTGTATATGCCATGTTTCCTGCACTTTCTCCTAAAATCCTACATGAGCTTAGTGCTGAGGAAAATGTAAGATGGAGAAAATCTTCACTCAATAAATAGCCTTATTCTTAGTTCTAACACCGCCTTACACACCTTACACACTAATTACACCTTGCTAATATTAAACTGTTAAATATAAGAATATAAAAAAAAAAATTTTAAACACACTTACTCTGCATTCACTACACTATACTGACTATAATTTCTTTAAGCTAAATAGAGCATTGTATTGCCACACATTTTGCTCAGGCATTTAAAAGTAAATAAATATATATATTT
>WWET01004503.1:95371-113558 GCA_011038615.1 Limnodynastes dumerilii | reverse complement strand
GCGCGGCGCATGGGCATGTGAGCTACGCCCGCCGTACTAGCGACGGCGGCCGTAGCTCAGGATCAGGCCCAAAGAGTCATCCACCGAAAAGTAAGTGTTTCACCTAACCTTAAGCTTCCCCTTTTTCCGCCTAATCATAACGCTCCACAGCCTAAACCTAACCTTTTACCTGCCACAGCCTAATCCTAATCTACCCACCGCAAGCTGCAGCTATTGGGAGCAGGAAAATAGTTTCCCCTTCCTAATAGCAATTTTCTATCTTTAGATGATATAGAACAATTATAAGATTGCCATTTAGCTGGTGGCTGTATCATGTTCAAAATATGGCAGCTTAGACCTCTGAGGAGTTTTAGTTTATTGTTTCTCTATCTATTTTCCATTTATCCACAATCATTTATACACAAACAAACTGGCAGAAGAAAGGGGCATTATACTGTGCAGGAAAAGGGCTGAGAAGCAGATATGGATAACAAAGGCTGTCTGTGCACTGTACAGGAGGTCAGGCTGTGACATTTCTTACCCCATGAGGTTGTAATGCCAAATTTCATTAGCAATTGGATTGTCACTAAATTTATTTAGTGACAATAATATTGTGCAGCTAATATTAGGCAATTACATTAGTCTCTTTGGGCCTGATCCAGAGCAACGCTCGCAAGCGAGCGTACGACGAGCGTATGCGAAAATTCGGCAAAAAATTTGCAATGCGCATGCCCAGTATGACAGCTTCCGGTCGCCTGAGCGTCATGAGCGAATAGCGGGCGTATTGTTAGCGTATTTTTCGCTCGCTGGGCGTATTTTTTTTACGATGGTCGGCTGGGCGCCCGTTTTACTACAGGGAGGCGGGGGTAGCCATTTAAATTGTACAGTATGGGCGTGCTAAGCCCGTACGCTCAGCGTATTTTCTGCGAATTTTCGTACGGGCGACGGTCGTACCCAGTGTAGGGTATAGGCGTCGTATGCAGGTACTTTACTATGGGAGTGTTAGGGGCGTGTATGGTTTTTCGCACGGTCGAACGTACGCATTCGCCCGTCGTGCGAATTTTCGTAGCGCTGGATCATGGCCACAGTGAGTAATGTGTTATCCATTTTGAGTCATAATTGTAGTAATAATAATAACAATCATCATAATCATCATCATTATCATCGTGCCAAAAAATATTATTTGACACATTTTTTAGAGAGCTGAAAAAAAAATGGAGAATCAAACAACAATGACATACTTTTACATTCTGCCATTTTCTGATTATATAAAAATCAAGACATTTATTTTTATCTTATGTTTCTTGATATATTTGGTTGGAATATTCATGAATTCTTCTATAATCACAGTAATATCTCTGGATCCACATTTACATCATCCAATGTATCTCTTCATCTGCAATTTGTCATTTGTAGACATATTATGCACAACGGTCACTGTCCCTAAATTTCTCTACATCTTGTTATCAGGGAATAATATTGTCTCTCTGGCAGAATGCTTTATACAGTTTTACTTTTTCTGTGTTGCGGGATCAGCAGAGGAGACTCTGTTATTTATTATGGCGTATGACCGATATGTCGCTATCTGTCTCCCCTTACACTATCACCGTATTCTGTGTAAGAGGAACTGTGTTGTTATTACTATGGGATTATGGACAACGGCCTGGTTAAATTCATTATTATTTGTTGTCTCAGTATTATATATGTCTACTTGTCATTCTAACACCATCCACCAGTTCTTTTGTGATGTTAAATCTATGACCAGGACAACCTGCACAAGCTCAGGACCACTTTATATAATTATTTTTTTAGAAATATTGTTACTTGTAGTTGGTCCAGTTTCTTGTAGTTTCTGGTCTTATATAAATATCTTTTCAACCATCCTGCGCATCAAGACCACCGAAGGAAGAAGAAAAGCCTTCTCCACCTGTTTATCACATCTCTCTGTCATCAGCTTGTACTATTCTTCATCTGTGTTAGAACTTCTCTTACCATCATATTCCAATGTTATGGAATTTGTATTTTCTGCATTCTACATAATGGTTGTACCCCTATTAAATCCTATTATATACAGTCTACAGAACTCTGGAGTAAATCAAGCTGTGAATAAAATTTTA
Organism: Limnodynastes dumerilii; assembly: GCA_011038615.1. Taxonomy (NCBI): domain Eukaryota; kingdom Metazoa; phylum Chordata; class Amphibia; order Anura; family Limnodynastidae; genus Limnodynastes; species Limnodynastes dumerilii. Next base: position 111,462 of record WWET01004503.1, on the reverse strand, counting down.
GGGACAAAACACATTAACTTTTCTAACTCTTAGATACAGTGGATCAGATTCAGATCTCCGTTGCGACTTACGTAGATATATATATATATTTTAGAAATGTTGTGCACGCTTTTATCAAGTGCAATCCAGACTTTAATGCAAGTTGCAACATGTCCGCATATGTCCTCAAGGAGATGAGTGGCAAAGTGTAAAGCCACATAGTCAATGTAGAGTAAGGGTATGCCCTTGTAATTGCACCCGATCCAGATCTGAATAAAGACATAAAGAAATAAGCACAGTTTACATCAAAACAGTTATGAAATCAGTGCTGGATTGTAGGCATAACAGCACTCACACAAATCATAACCACCATTTTCAGTATGCATTAAAGTGTACTACCCTGCTCTTGTATAACCTATATGGTCATGTGGTTGCATTGAGCTTGACTGCTTTGTGTCCGTAAGTTATGTGCCTTATTTGCATAGGTATCTAGAGGTACCATTTTGTGCAACTTGGGATCACACACAACCCATCCATGTTATGCGCTCAGATGTATGGGACGCTCGATGCAACCAATTTTTATATGATTCTGGATCAGCCCAAAAGTGTCCATGATCTCTGTATCTAAGCTGCAGTGATGCCAGTAACTCCCGAATGTTTAACATTTACATCTTAAACAAAACTAAGGATCAAATAACATCTTAGGTCATCAATGGTTAAAAAAAAATATTAAAAAGTCGGATAATTAGATGGTTGTTATCACCTGGGAAAATCTGGACATTTATGTTTTTACACCTTTTGCTAGACTTAGCTGTTGATAGTAAGTGCAGATCATTTTGGTTTGTAATTGTATTTGGTCTAGGTGTCAAGAGGAAGTCTAGATGTGGTATAGGTTTCAAGAGGGAGACCAGATTGGTCTTGATGCATTGAGAAAGTCCAGATTTAGTCAACATGTTGTGTTAGATACCAGAGTTGGGCCATCCCCGGAAGGGATTCCATTTACTACAACCTTTGTTGTCTATTCCCCAAACAAGAGCATATCCAAGTAACCATCTTTGATTCCATTCTCAAATGTTCCAGCTAATCAACAGTCTGCGATTTAACAGTTTCAAAAATCTCACTGAAGTCTAGATAAGCTTCTGTATGTCTACAGGTCATACGTAATCTACTATCTTTATTAACCAGCCAAAAAAAGTAAATAAGATTTGACATGATTCCCTCTGAACCATGCTCCCTGACATACTGTAAATGACTGGATTTAAGATATTTAATCTCTCAATCATATATTTGTTGTAATTAGGAAGGTTACCCTCAGCGTGGCTGAATGAAATATGTATGTTACCCCAAACCTAACCTTAACAACAAATTAATGGTCAATGACTTAATAATATTACCTATTTTATGCTACATTGTGCTATATGTATAGTGTATTTCCTCAGCCTTATGTGATAGTGTTATTTCATAGAACCTTCTGCTACACCATTATAATTACTTGAGCCTCATACTGGGCCATGTTCACAGTTTAGAGTGAGTTAGGTAAGGACAGATCTGCACCTAACTCACTGGTACAGCCCTTAACCCCTGGGCTAAACCATGTTGATTTCAGGGGAGTCAAATTTCATTTGTTGCAACAGTATTATAGTTAAAAGGTGATGTTTCCCAGCTCAAGTCTAATTAGCAGTTTAAAAGTGAAGCTGATCAGGTATCTGTGTGCAATAAGTAACAGCAAAGCATTCTCCCTGCATGCATAGAATAAAATGAACTTGACTCCCCCTGAAATCAACATGGTTTTGCCCAGGTGTAACTTTAAGTTCTTATTTTCAGCCTCTGAATCAGGCCCCTTATGGCACTTATTTTACCATGTGTAGTTTCCTTCTTAATAACCGATGCATGAAGAAAGCCTCTGCCCTCCTCCCCCAGCCCTCCCCGGCTAATCTAAATTTCTGGTATGTAGATTGCACAATTGTATTACTGCGTATGCATAGCAGATACAATCTTAAAATTACGCACCTAAGAAGCCTGAGCTTCTTAGGTGTGAATCCAGTCCACCCTTACAGTATATTCCTATTAGCAAAGCTTTGGAATTACCAGTCTAGAAAGATTAGGATGTAGGTGCCTCTCCAATTAGCTAATTTTCAGCACTGATACAGCTGACAGCTCAATCAGTGCCGAAATTGTGTGAAAAACAAATATTCCTATTGGTAAAAGACACTATAGCGAATGGCCCTTTTTTGACAAAGTAGCGATTGTGCTCTTCCCAACAGGCTGTGAATGGGCTGCAGACAGGCTGCGGTACGCTACAGTTAGCTGATAAAAGGAAGAGGTTAAGGTTAGGCTGCAAGACATAGACTGATAGAAGGGGAGGGATAGAGTGAGAGTTAGGGTAAGGGTTAAGGTAAAATACTAACAGTTGCCATTTGAGCAATTGGATCCTGATTACTCACAGTGTCAACGTTGTCTTCACTGATGTCACCTGTACACTTTTGGCCAGGTTTTTATTGACATTTTTACATCTTATGTATTTGATGCTAAGTGTTAACTAACATCACCCTATGTATATGTATTTTTACCTGCATACTAAAGTATCATATAAGGATATTCATCACTTACTAGCCAATCAGTGGAGACAGAGTCTGCAACCAGAAATGGCTGTTTCTATTTCGAAAGACAGCCATTTTAGAAAAAAAAAATTATTGAATGTGTAATTATGCCGATCAGCATACTTACCCTTTAACATTCTGGAAACGAATCACCAGACCAGAAATCACGCGCCGGACCTACCGACACCCTCCAGCAACCACCGCCTACCGCAGACCCAACCGGAGAGGTGAGTCCTCTCCAGGGACTTTTAGATTTAGGCAGTGGGCAAGGGAGGGTTAGGGTCATGAAAGGGCGGGGTTACAAAGACTTAGGGTTAGGCTGCAGGAAGGGAGTCTTAGGGTTAGGCTACGGAAATGAAGTCTCAAGGTTTGGCTGTGGGGAAGGAAGGGTTAGGGTCAGGCTGCGATGAAGGGAGGGTTAGGGTAATGGAATGGGAGGGTCAGGGTATGGATTAGGCAAAGGGTTGGGGTAAAATTTACACTTACCATTTGGAGCTCTGTCTTCAGTGCTCCAGAGGTCAATTGCTTTGCCTCCTCCCAGTAAATTTCGAAAAGGTCATTTTCAGCGGTGCACCCCAATCAGTGAATTTCACAATATTTGCTATGAGGTATAATAATCCAGGTGCCCTTTGTCTTGGAGCCGTCCTCACTGAGATTTTTGCTTGACCACCTGCTTCTTGGCATACATTTAGCATGTTACTTGGCATGGCTCCTCGATGCCTTGGCAGTCTGTGTAATTGACATCTGAACGCAGCTATGTGTAATAAATGCTTAGTTTTTTTTATTATCACACGTTCGATCCTTGATTCATCTCTTTCACAAATTCCATATAAAACATCACATTTCCAGGATACGATGTATCAAAATTGGCGCATAGTAGCGGCAAACCACATCCAGGAAGATCAATGGGTTTTCATTCTGTCTTCACTCAAAAGAAGATTTAAGTATTTAAACTAAAAAGTCAGGGCCGACTCCAGACTTCCAATTTTAACATGTAATCAATAAAATCATATAGATCCACAGAACCTGGGTCATACTATCCCTTTGTGTGTCTTCTTGGAAAACTGAAAATTTGCATTCAGTGAAAATGCTTATTGGCTAAGAATTGGAAGTTATCTGAGCCCTTCATTTCCAGCACTAGTAATATACTATTTACCAAAAACAAAGATTAGTGGCCGAATTCACAACCCCGGACGTATTGCACATACTTCCTTAAATTACCGATAATAGCTACTACGCATGCGTAACTATTTTACGTGATCTATGTATCGTTTTGTTACATATATTGCGTATATGCGGTCTTAAAGACCACATATACGCAACCTATGTAACAAAGCGATACGTAAATTACGTAAAATAGTTACGCATGCGTAGTAGCTATTATCAGTAAATTAAGGACGTATGTGCAATACGTCCGGGGTTGTCAATCCAGCACTAGAACTTGAACTAATCAGTAATCATTGTTTTTCTTAGAAGGTCAAAATTAACAAGACTTAGCAAGACCTAGTATTGTAATCAGAACCAGTGCTAGGTCTCTGGACACCTTAGACAAAGCTTCATGTCACTGCCCCCACTTCCCCGGGTACTTTAATATTACCTAATTGTACTTTGGACATTTGAGATCAACTGACCCACAGCTAGCGCAATACTAAAACAGGAGTCACAAATCAGCTGATGCCCTGTGGCAGAGCTTGTTTTACCTGCTCAGCTGTCATGTCTCTGCAGTACAAGTAAGTGCCACTGCAGTGGATCAGCCGAGCCTTCGACTTCCGAACACACAAGCCACCATGGCTCAGTTGAGCAGCATCCACCATGGTTAGAGTTCATGAGCACCTCCATGCTGCAACCCCTTCCACCAGGTCCAGTACCACTAGGCAGCTACCTAAACTTGCCTAATGGTAGCACAGGTCCTGGTTGTATTTATTCTTTGCATATTTCAGTGTTTGTATTTCAGTGTTTCTGTTGACAACACTGAAATAATCCCTACTCGCCAAGCTCGCTGCCTAGGTGTTACACTTCATTTTGAACTGTCCTTTATGCCCCATATTCAATCTGTTTCAAAATCATGTTATATACATTTAAAAAACATTTCCAAGATTAGAAAATATTTCTCACAAGAAACTGCTAAAACTCTAATTCATGCACTAATTATATCCCGCATTGATTACTGCAAAGCCCTTCTTATTGGACTCCCACAATATAAAATTACCCCTCTACAGTATATATTGCATGCAGCAGCAAGACTGATCTTCCTGGCAAAACGCTCAACTACAGCTACTCCACTCTATCAGTCTCTACATTGGCTGCCTGTAAAATACAGAATCAAATACAAAATCCTCTTGCTAACCTATGAAGGATGAGCTCTGGCGGCGCTTGTCTCCAGGCACCGTCACCATCGACCGATGCAGTGAGTGCCTCTGGTCCGCAGGGTGTGGAAGCAGGGCGCCCAGTCAAGGTCCCGTCCAGTCCCCCCTCGGGTCAGCAGATTTTGTAGAGGGCCTCTGGCAGCGCACGTGGTAATGGCTGCGGCCCGGCGCCTGCGATACCGGCAGGCTTGGCTTCCAGTGTCTATTTGCAGGGAGCCAGGGAAGTTTTCCCGTTTGCCTGCCCTTATCCTCCGTTGATGTTGGGTAAGGATTCAGCCCCTTTTTCATCAGATGAGGATGGATTATGGAGAGGCATGGAGGAGCTCTCTAAAAAGCGGCCATCTTGCTGGGCGCGCGCACCGGAAGCCACTCTACAAACTTTTAAGCTCTCCCTTAAAACTCATCTCTTCAGACAAGCTTATCAAATTCCACAACCTCCCTAAGCATTAAGTACAATATTAACAACCACTTCTGCCATTTAACACATTATTAACACAAACCCCGCACACTCTCTTTCTTTTTTACAATTCCCTCATCTCTGCTACTAACTCTGCTGTGTGGCTCGATCATACAGAGCACTGACAGCACTTTTGCCCTACACCCTGGCTGGTCCATTGTGTGATATATAGCACTTGTATCAAACCCACTGTCCTATAGAGTGTAAGCTTGCGAGCAGGGTCCTCCTACCCACCCAGTCTGTCTGTTATTACTCAGTGTTGTTATAAAGATTGTTAAATTGTAAAGCGCTATGTAATCTGTGGGCGCTATATAGAAACCCGTTAATAAATAAATAAACAAATATATGTGCTTACAGCATTCACAGCAATCTATGAGGTATGTCTATTAAATAACTGATATAGACTGATTAAATAACTCACTTTTATTTATTGGTATTACAAACGTAATGCTTGTTCCCTTCAATATACTCCCCATTTGCACTAATACATCGCTGTAGTCTTGTTTTCCACTCTTCGAAAGGCATGGAGCAAATCAATTTCTGTCAGTTGTTTCAACATATCTGCTGTTTTCTTCAACTGGCTCAAAATGTGTCCCTTTAAGCACTGATTTAACTTTTGGGAAAAGATAAAAGTCACAAGGTGCTAAATCAGGTGAATATGGAGGATGTTCAATTGTAGTAATGTGATTGTTGGTCACAGAAAGTGCTGTGTGATCAGGCACATTGTCCTGGTGAAGAATGAAACCATTTTTCTACAGTTGCGACTCTTTCTCTCCTTATAATAATGCCGGTAACTGTTGTGCCTTCTGGAAACCATTCTGCCACATGTTCAAGGTCACTACGTGTGCAGTTATAACCGCCTCTGGCTGCTTTGTTTACTAGGTGGAATCACAGTCTTGTTATTTTATAGACATACCTGGTATACCCAAACCTAAGCCACTTATGTGACCACTTACAGCTTTACCACAAAACATATTCACCAGACCAAGGGAATGTCGCCTTTTTGCCCAGCCAGAAAGATGGTTATAGTTGACCAGGGTTACCGACTCCCGAAATTCGGGCATGGAAGGACTTGATTATGCAAATTGTGTCATCAAGCCCCACCCACTCCCTATGAAACACTGAAAGGGGTAATTGATAGTCAGAGGGTGGGGCTTAATTTGTATAAATTGCGTCGTTAAGCCCCGCACCCTGCATGCAAGTATGGCTTCCCTCCGGGATCTCCCAGAGGAAAGCTTTTAAAAGTCAGCAACCCTGTAGTAGACACGTAGGCTGAAATGTCCTACTACTATTCCTATAGTATCTCTTTCCCATTTCTCTATCCCAAGATCTACTTTTATTATAAAGTTTTAATAATAAGTTGTACTAAGTTGTACTTTAGTGATTAAGAAAAGACAGAGTTGAAGAGAGTGATTTAATTACAGTTATTTCCCAGTAGGTAATTGTTCTTTCAAAGTGTGAAGTTTTAAAGCTTATAAATAATCTTCTCTGTGCTCTATATTCTGGTCTTTATATGACAAGACTGTTACTGTATTTGAAGAATGTAAACATTGTACAGTACACCCAAATGGTATTGCCCTCCTAGTTATTTCCCTTGGCAGGGGTGGTCACAGGCCCCTTTGAATTATCCCTTCCCTTCTCAGTTTGCTATGGGTCAGAAGGTGCCGACGGCGGCAGGCAGGGGGCCCATGGGTTATCCTTTTGTTTGCGCCTTTTCTGGAACTGCGGGAGGACCTGCTCCTCAGTTAAAGGACAAGGGCAAGCAGCCAGCTAAGAGTTCGTAGGATGTTAACGTCTCTCCTCTTCCAGGTGTCAGTGATTCTAATCAGGCTATGGCTTTGAATGCAACACTTCAGGTGAACAGAGAAGTAAGTGATGGGCCCTTCCGGACTGCAGCAGGTTCCGGACATGCAGGCTGATGTTTTTAGGGCTTGTGAGTCTGCACCGATACCTGGTGTTGAAAATTCTCCATCTGTGTCTGATTAGGTGTCCTCAATAGATTCGTCCACTTTCCAAATTAAACCCAGCAAAGTAATGAAATTGCTGGAGACAGCGCTTGGGGGAGGGGAACTTAAGGTTAAGAAGGTCGTGGTAGATTCTTGGGCCAAGCAGAAAGCTTCTTCTCACATACCTTCTATGGTGTGTGAGAATACAGCAATTTTTTGGGAAATAAGAGCTTCCACAAGGGATAGAATCCAGAAAGGTAAATTTGTGGACATGTTTGCCCTTATGAATAAGAGCAAGAAGGCCTTAACTGCGGCCACTGCAAAAGGGGGAATAGGGGAGGAGGCTTAACTGTACTTTACCAATTGGAATAAGGCATTTTGTATATTTGCAGCCTCCTATCTAGAGACAAGACAGGAAGAGTTTAGGTTCATATGGTGCTACAAACACCTTATTCTTGAAATGAAGGATTCTTTCAGAGGCAATACGTAGAAGGCTTATGACGAGGGGTTTAGAAAGAAGAAGGAAGGCCCGGGGTCCATCAGTTTTGCAATAAAGGATCTGGAGGTTTTGTCTAGTCTTGCGCAGCCTGGACTAGTTTTACCTGAGCCCCAGTCCTTTCGTCAGTCCTCAGGTCCATCTAGAAGCGCTGCACAATTGCCCAATAGAAGAAAATGCTTTGCCTTCAATAAGACCCATTGTACTAGGGGCGCAGAGTACAGTTTTAAGCATAGGTGCATCAAGTGCGGTGTGGGCCACCCCTCCAAGGATTGTAATGCCCAGAATGTGGGGAGGGGCCATGGCCAGCCCAGTTCTAGGGGTTATCAGTAAGGCCCAGTCCCCCATTAAGGTTGTTGCTTTGGCGCCTTTGCTCAACGTCTACCCCTTATGGGAAGATGCCAATTTGCTGCGCAGGGGTTTTTCCCAAGGTTTTAAGTTGTCTATTCAGGGTCTAGTTCATTCCCGTTCTCTCCGTAATTTGCAATCCGCGCGTCAGTTACCAGAAGTGTTGGAGCGGAAGGTTTACTAGGAGGTTAGACGGGGGAGGATTGTGGGTCCTTTTCCTAATCCCCCTATTGAGGGCCTTGTCATTTCATTGGTGGGGGTGGTGCTTAAAATAGCCCCGGGTAAATTTAGGTTAATCCAACATTTATCTTACCCGAAGGGTAGTTCGGTGAATGACGCGATTGACCCGTCCCAATGCAGTGTGGTATATCAATCGTTCGAGGAGGCATTGGATATGGTGTGGGCGTGTGGCAGGGGCGCGCTTTTGGCAAACTTTTATATTGAATCCGCTTTTCGCTTCCTACTCTTACATCCTGAATCTTTCAGATTCATGGGCTTTAGATTGCCCCAGGGGTTTTTCATCGATTGTTGCCTGCCCATTGGCTGCGCAATTTCCTGCGCCTATTTCGAAAAATTCAGTTCCTTCCTGAGGTGGTGTGTACAGACTGGGGGGAGGCACAACTTCATAGGACATTACCTTGATGATTTCCTGTTCATTGGGCCAGCATCTTCGGATGAATGCACTGAGGCCCTGTTTTTGGCTACATCGCTGTTTTGCCATTTCGGTGTGCTAGTTGCTGAAGAAAAGACGGAAAGACCGACAAATTGACTGGCCTTTTTTGGTATCAAAATTGATACTGTTGCAGGGTCATGCAGGGTGCCACAGGACAAGGTCAGCCGCATGCTAGGGGTCCTAACGGATCTGCAGAGCCGGCGGAAGGCCATCCTGAAAAAGGTGCAGTCTCTCCTCGGGCTCTTAAACTTTGCATGCAGAACGGTGTTCATTTGTCCCATCATTTCGTCACGTTATCCAGGGTGATTCATGATGACATGTTGGTATGGTCCTCTTTTCTCAGTGACTTTAATGATGTGCGTATCTGGCAGAAACCTGTAGCCTCGAATCAGGAAGTCCATCTTTACACCTATGCATTTGGTTCCATTGGGTTCGGGGCCTATAATCAAGGTCAATGGTGCGCCGAAAGTTGGCCCCCATCGTGGGTTTTAGGTGGGCTCACTGCCAACTTGCTGGTGCTGGAGTTATTCCCCATATTGTCACAGTGGAGTTGTGGGCGGCAGAGCTGCAGAATCAGAACATTGTGTTCTGATGCAACAATTTGGGGGTGGTTCAGGCCATCAATAGGCAGCAGGCTGTAAATTGTTGGAGGTGGTGCCTAGCGTTACTGCATCTGGGTTTGAGGCTGGCTTGTTCAGGGTTGCCTTCTAATGGGCCTTTTTCGGAGCCTTACAGGTCAGTGAGTTGGTGGCCTCAGGTAACCTAGAGCCAAACTCAGGTATGCTAACACGCAATGTGGATATAAAAGAAAACTCAGTTGCGTGCAAAATTCATTGATCCAAAACGGATCAACTGGGAAAGGGGAGTTGGATTTTTATGACTACTATTGACAGCGCTGACATTTGCCCAGTGAGTCTAGCTAGGTGCTATTTAGATTTGGGGGGGGTTAAGGGTAACAATTGGTTGGCCCACATTAGTCAAGACCCATTAACCAAATTTCAGTTTTCTTTTGTGTTTAAGAAATGCTTAAGACGTATCGGATTGGATGCCGCCTTGTATGGTACCCATTCTTTTTGTATTGGCGCCACCTTGGAGGGGCGGTCTCCCACTGCTATTCAAGCTCTGGGGAGGTCGAAGTCTGGGGCCTTTAGGAAATATATTAGTGTTAAGTCTTAACATGTCTATAAGGGATGACTAAGCTTAAATCACTGATAGGAGTAGCTGCTGCGGCACAGGGTTTTTTCTTCCATTTTAATCCTCCCAGTAAGTCCCCCTTTAGCAAGGGTGGGCTTGGAGGTTTAGGGAGTTGTTCCTCCTAGTTAGCGTGGTTCAAGGCTAGGTGGTTCCCTTTCTTTCCCCCTTAATCCCTCAGAGTGGTTAGTCATTAAGTGGTATTTAAGCATGTTTTTGCGTAAGCTATGGTTTAACTAGTCATGTTTGTGTGTGGACTCATTTAGATAGGTTGGTATATTAAAGGATAGTGTTGGTAGGAATAAAGCAGTTAATTAGGCTTTGGTAAGTAAGATAGGGTATTTTATGGTGCGCATGTTTGAGCTTCAAAAAAATAAAAATAAATAAATAGATAAATAAATAAATAAATTAAGATAGTGTGGAATAGAATAGAAATATAGAAAATTAAGTTAATAGTTAATGGAAAATGAGGTTAGTAATAAGAGTGGATAAATAGGTTCTTTAATAAAATTTTGTTTATTTTCTATGGAGGAATAAATGGGTATTTATAGTCACATTTCAGTGGGTGTGTATTTTATCAGTTTTTCATTGTTTGGCCTACTGGCCGGTTTCTTGTTACAGATCGAGGGTGCCACGACAGACAGGCGTGGATTGTCGGACACTTTTTTGTGTATTGGGCAGGGAGGTCTGCTTCCTCCAGGTGGGCCAATACCTCTATGAAGGGGTGGAATATTTATTGGATGGGATTTAGGGGATTAATATGGAAGCTCTTTATACACCTTGTTTTGCGAGCTCTGGCGGTTTCTGGGACACCCACAGTGTTAATCATGCATGTGGGAGGCAATAATTTAATTAGCCGGTCCACTTGGGACCTTGATCATGTGTTAAAGCGTGATGTTGGCAGGCTGCAGGAAAAATTCCCATCAATTGTGTTCGCCTGGTCCTACATGATTCCAAGGCTGTGTTGGAGAGGGGCTTTGGACATAACCAAAATAGACAAAAATTGTATGAAGCTTAATTATGCCTTGGACAAATTTACCTCCTGGGCTGGAGGCATTGGTATCCCTCATCCTAGGATTAACCAAAGCCTAGGTTTCCTCTATAGGGGCGATGGGGTTCACCTGGCGGAACAGGGGAAGAGGTTTTTTGTGGAAGACATTGTGGAGGCTTTGGGTCGGTTGTGAGGTGGTGGGGCTTAGGTATGGGAGGGTACCCTCGCTTTGGTGGTAGCAGTGGGGGGGTCAACAAGGTAATGGTGCAATGTTGGTTGAACTTAAAGTATTTCAATCGGTCTGTTGAGTACTAACCCAGGAGAGTTGCGTGGAAACCAGTCCTCAACGGATGGTTTTCAGTAGGTATGCCACCTTCCAGGTCCTGGGGTGTGCATAATGATTGGGTTAGTGGGTATGACCGGTTGCATTGCAAGCGCCAAGGTTTTTAATATATAAGTTAGTTAAGTTAAGCTAAGGGTTGAACCTCCCATCTGCTACTTGGGCCACCCATTCATTGTTGGATGACACAGCATTAAGTCATCAATGCAATTCGGCCCAATTATAATAAACCATGTTTCCATTTTAAATGCAGCCATACATCTCCGTGTGTTTATTTCATTAAGGTGTGTCTGGCTGACTGGTGTGTGAATAGGTGCTATGCTGTTTGCTGTTTAAGGTGATGGTCCGAGAGAGGGTGAGGAAAGTTATAGAGATCAGTGATGGAGCATAGCTTAGAGAATACAAGATCAATGCAATTACCATCCTTATGTGTAGAAGAATCAAGCCCAATGTTGGTTGAACTTAAAGTATTTCAATCGGTCTGTTGAGTACTAACCCATGAGAGTTGCGTGGAAACCAGTCCTCAACGGATGGTTTTCAGTAAGTATGCCACCTTCCAGGTCCTGGGGTGTGCATCATGATTGGGTTAGTGGGTATGACCGGTTTCATTAAGGTGTGTCTGGCTGACTGGTGCGTGAATAGGTGCTATGCTGTTTGCCGTTTAAGGTGATGGTCCGAGAGAGGGTGAGGAAAGTTATAGAGATCAGTGATAGAGCATAGCTTAGAGAATACAAGATCAATGCAATTACCATCCTTATGTGTAGAAGAATCAAGCCACTGGGAGAGGCCAAGAGATGAGGTAAGAGAGAAAAGCTTAGAGGCAACAAGAGAAGGAGGATCATTAATGGGAATGTTGAAATCACTGAGAATAATGGTTGGTCAGAAGATAAAAAATGAGGGAGCCATGCAGAAAAGTGTTGCAGAAATTGTTGGCAAGATTCACTGGGGAAGCAATAGATTACAGCTACGTGCAGAAGAAAAGGGCTAAAGATGCATACAGCATGTACTTCAAAGAATGTGAAAGTAAGAGAAGGGACATTAGATAGAACAGTAAATGTGACATTTTGGGAAAGAAGCAAACCCACCTCCCCATCTCCCCGTGCAGAATTTGAAGAGTCGCAGTCCAGGCGTGGATGTTGTCCTTGAGTGGGTGGTTTCTAAGTAGAATGTTTCCTCCTGTTCTCCTCTTGTGCAATGCTTGTATAACACTTTCAGTTTCATATGATATTATTTTCAAAGTACTTGGAAAAACTGTACTTAGAATAAAATGGGCTTAGAATGTCTGCATTGGAGATGTGGATAGCCCAAGGCTTAGACAGCCTTAACTGGACTGCTTTTGTATGGTGAATTACCAAATACGCACTTTTACATGTACCTCCAATCCAGACATTACATTCAATCCCTGCTTCGGCTGACTACTAGAGAACACTCCATCTGACCTTACACAAACCATAACTTTTACATAAACTAATTGATTTAAAACCCAACCCATATACATTGACCTTATAAGCACAACATCACAAAATCTGTTGGGAAAGTTTCTGCTAAGGTGACAGTGGAATATTGCAGAGCTAGAGGATTAATCTGAGGCGATTGTTCATTGTGAATTGGCTAAAAAAAAAATCTTCAAGCTCTGCAATGTTGCAATTAGTACAGTTCAGAACTGTCAACAGAGCTAATATCTTGCCACCACAAACAATGGTCCAGATCCAGACCTACATTTCCATTACGTTTCAAGGCGTAGCGTATTCACTATGCACTCCCCTCGTCCGTACTTACTTTTGCCGTTTTGCACTAGCCAAACTCTACCTTAACTTTTTAAAGCGTAAGTACTTATGTACGTAAAGGCTTCACATACATAAGTGCCTAAACACGCCTATATTATATGACTTAAATGCCTCACCCCAAGCGTAATTATGGATATTGTATGGATAGCACGTCCCTTTGTTCATAGTTACACTGTTGATACGAGGCTGGTACGTACGTTCAGAGTTACGTTTCGTAACATCTGCCACGTTCATGTGCAGTACATACAAAATAGCGTTTTTACTTCACCGGCTAGCGTAATTGCGCTAAGGTATTTAGGTCTGGATCTACCCCAATATATCTTGTGCCAGGAGAGAAAGGGTTATGCCTTTAATACAAGAGTTCTAATGCATATCTTTTCCACAGCATGCGGTATGCAGAAAAATCAGGAAACACTCGGATAAAGTTGACACTTTTATTTATTATTTTTACTCTATCTTTGCCTTAAAACTTTCTGAACATCCCATAGACATGCTACATGAAAAATGTGATGTTTGGGACTTTGGTCTTCAAGGCAAAAACTATTTTCCCCTACTTATAGTCACTGGGCCGTATTCACACCGTCCGTAGAAGTAAACTACACACAAATCTTTCCTCATCCTGGAACAGGCCCCTTTACATTAAAAGAGGGGTCATAAAATTTCGTAAAAGTGGGGGGTTATACGTCAATAGTTAATCTGAGCAACAACAAGTAACTGTTTAAATCAACTACCTGATGTCTTTACTCTCAACTTAACGTGACATCATAAATGGAGGATTAGAAGGTAGTCAGTTTTTTGGGGCCCAAAACTGACACTTTAAATGTTATATGTGATTTTTGTTGGGTATTCCTTAGCTGTCAAAGCATGCGGGGCTGTCCAATGTCTGGTCTTATAATATGTACAGGTTACTTCAATGGATACATGTATATTATTCCTCTGCAATACTATTCAAACTTTACCTGCCTGGTTTGCTTGAATTCCTTGATCTTTGTGTTATGTGGTCTGTTAATTGATTTAAATATAAATAAAACTCAATAAAATTTTTGAGAAAATAAATATGTGATTGCCATTAATATATTTTATTTGTAACAAACTAAGTTGTACTTTAGTGATAATTAAAAAGAAAAGTTGAAGAGAGTGATGTAATTACAGTTAGTTCCCTGTAGGTAATAGTTTTTGTCTTATTTTTCAGTGTGAAGTTTAGAAGCCTATATATAATCTACTCAGTTCCCCATACTCTGTCCTTCATTTTACAGGACTGCTACTGCTTGTGAAGAACTGCTAATACCTGAAAAGTTTGTTAGTAGTCTTTTAATTACTAAATGACAAAGGTAAGAAAAAAACATTTGTCAGTTGAATGTATTTTAAATGTAATAGTGTAATCTGCTTGTATCTCAAAAAGTATAATGCATATTTATGTTTCATTTTTATTTATTATCAAAAATAGGAGAACCATCAGGTAAATCTATATAATTTTTACATTTTAAAATTTAATTACATAAATAATATTTTAAACTGATAAAATAAATATAATAAAACCATCACTAATAATGTATAAACTGTCATGAAATTTAAAGAGTTAAGTTTTACCCATTCTTATAATAAACTGCAAGGAATTAAGTGTAAATACCCTTAAACTTTGATGAAAGCAACATGGATAAGAATTTAAATAAGTTTCGGATAGGGGTATATATAATATACAAGCAACAGTTTTGCGAAATCATAAATTATTGATCAACTAAATTAGAAAAAGTAAATTTATTAATTTAGGTCTGTAATAAAATTGGCAAAAATTATTGAAAAATCTTGAAATGCAATGCAGTAAATATATACCCCAGAATTAAAAGAGACAATGAAGAGGTGCAAATCTGAAACTGTCATTTATTATTTAAAACTTTTATTTTGCAATAAAATTTACAATTATTATTCTTTTTTTTTAAGCTTGATAAGCTGCAAATTAATACTTATTCAAACAAGTCATTATGTAACACACTGACATTTTTTAGATTTCTAATGTAATTATAAACTAAAAAATCAAAACACGTTTATTAAATGAAAAATACTCTAGGCTGCTATGATTACACATTGCACATTATAGATACCTGTTTGCATGTTACAAACAAATGCATTTTATCTATACATTCTATATAGATAGGAAACATGCAATGCAGGCAACAGATAGAGGATCCACTGCCCAAGAACTCTTGATCTGCTGCCATACTGTTGATCTTAGACAGAGGAGCATAAAATATAAAATGCTATAACGTGTGACACAGTGACTGAAATCCCTAGAACCCAAATAAAATGATAGATTCACATTTTATTGTTGCAGAATCAATAGCATTATTTATGTATATAAATGAATATTGCTGTTAAGTATAACTTCTTCCTTAGCTTTAGAGCTGACAAACCATTTTCTGCAATCCCTTTATTGCTTCTAAACTTTTTTTTCATTAAAAGCAAAGGGGACCTTAGAGAGATTTTGCTTTTTTTGACAAGGTATCAGAAGCAGCGCTTATTCCTGATTCTGTGTTAGTGGAAGGAGCTGTTTTAATATATATATAAATGAGAAAATGGGTGTTTTAGTGCTGCTACGAGTGTTGTATATGCCATGTTTCCTGCACTTTCTCCTAAAATCCTACATGAGCTTAGTGCTGAGGAAAATGTAAGATGGAGAAAATCTTCACTCAATAAATAGCCTTATTCTTAGTTCTAACACCGCCTTACACACCTTACACACTAATTACACCTTGCTAATATTAAACTGTTAAATATAAGAATATAAAAAAAAAAATTTTAAACACACTTACTCTGCATTCACTACACTATACTGACTATAATTTCTTTAAGCTAAATAGAGCATTGTATTGCCACACATTTTGCTCAGGCATTTAAAAGTAAATAAATATATATATTT
>WWET01004503.1:41899-57979 GCA_011038615.1 Limnodynastes dumerilii | reverse complement strand
TTAATAGCGAATCTGCTGCTAAAGCTCTGGTTCAGGGCCCATGTGATTCAATTAATAATTATGGAGGGTAGGATTGTTTTGATAGAGTGAGTAATGTGTTATCCAATTACGAGTCATAATAATAATAATAATAATAATAATAATAATAATAATAATAATGTAAAAAAATATATTTTACACATTTTTTATAAAGTTAAGAAAATAATAATGGAGAATCAAACAACAGTGAGATACTTTTACATTCTGCCATTTTCTGAATATATAAAAATCAAGACATTAATTTTTAATATATTTTTATTGATATATTTGGTTGGAGTTCTGGTGAATTCTTCTATAATCACAGTAATATCCCTGGATCCACATTTACATCATCCAATGTATCTCTTTATCTGCAATTTGTCTTTTGTAGACATATTATACCCAACAGTCACTGTCCCTAAATTTCTCTACATCTTGTTATCAGGGAATAATATTGTCTCTATCACACTATGCTACACACAGTTTTTCTTTTACGTTGCTGCTGGATCAGCGGAGCAGATTCTATTATTCATTATGGGATATGACCGATATGTTGCTATCTGTCTCCCCTTATACTATCACCGTATTCTGTGTAAGAGGAACTGTGCTCTTATTAATACGGTATTATGGATAACGGCCTGGCTAAACTCATTACTATTGGTTTTCTCAGTATTTAACATGTCCACCTGTCATTCTAATACCATTCACCAGTTCTTCTGTGATGTTAAATCTATGACCTTGATCTCTTGCACAGGCTCAGCACCACTTTATATAATCATTTTATTAGAAATCATATTATTTGGAGTTGGTCCAGTTTCTTGTAGTTTCTTGTCCTATATAAACATCTTCTCATCCATCCTGCACATCAAGACCAACGAAGGAAGACGAAAAGCCTTCTCCACCTGTTTATCCCACCTCACTGTCATCACCTTGTACTATTCCTCATCTGCATTACAACTTCTCTTACCGTCATATTCTGATGTCATGGAATTTGTATTTTCGGCATTCTATACAATGGTTGTACCCCTGTTAAACCCTATTATATACAGTCTACAGAACTCTGGAGTAAAAAAGGCTCTGAATTTTTTAGGGGCAAGACTTTTATAACAGTAAATGGAGTGGAGGAACACTAAACAGAGGCACAAGATGGGTGAGATGAAAAGAAAACAGAGAGGTCATAACAGAGTGGAGTAAAAGTGAACAGACAAATTTGTTCAAGATAAATGGATATATTATGCACAATACAGTAGGCCAAGATAAAAACATTAGGAGTCATTTATCGATATTTGAAATGAGGAAGACAAAGGGGAATTTTCATAAGCGATGAAGGACCTTATCTAGAGCTGAACATGCACCATATGGCATAGTTTATCTCAGCCTAGAAATCTATTGCGTGCGTTAAAAATGTAGTGCATGCTATCAAGTGCAATCCAGACCTCAATGCAAGCTGCTGTATGACCGCTTATGTTCTCAAGGGCGTTTTGTAAGTGGCAAAGTGTAAAGACACATAGTCGATGTAGAGTAAGGACATGCTCCTGTAATTGCACCCGATCCAGACAGAAATAAGCACAGTTCACGTCTAAACATTTGCTCCAGCCACAGGCCATGTCAGGCCATGACTAGTAACAGCGGTGTATACACACGTTCCAAATGTCATTCAAGTGTGAATGCTGACGGAGATAGGCATTAAAATGAAGGGTAGGCACACAGATCAATGCATTAAAGTTAAGGTAGCCTTTTGGACTCGTAAGTGTCCAGAACTACTACCAATATAGGGATATGACGAGGGGATGCATTGTCCTCTACCATTCATGATTTAAGACCCCCACACGGTTTATAAACGTGCATTATCTGACGGGGCTGGATCTAGCCCCATGACTTATTTCAGACCGTTGCATTCACATTTCATACTTCAGGACAAAAGTTGTGAAATTAGTGCTGGATTGTAGGCATAAAAGCAGTCACCACCATTTCCAGTATACATTAAAGTGTACTACCCTGCTCTTACACAATGTGTATGCTCAGGCGGCTGCACTGAGCTTAAGTTGAGCTTGCTTTGTGTCCATATGCTATGTGCCTTATTTTTATAGACATCTAGAGGTACCATTAGATGTATGCTCTCTAGAGTTGGGGTCCTCTTTAAATCATACAGTTAGGGCTGCGTCTAACCCTTACCTACAATTGTCTTGTCTGTATTTTTACACTTTTGTGAAGACAAGATAAGGTAAGGTTCATCCAGAATTCTGTACGGATATTGTGGAGTGCCCTTTCCACTCATGTACGGAACTTAGGAGCAGGCAGATGTACGGAACCTTGCCATAAGACCGCAATACACTCCTAGGGCCTGATCCAGACTAACCATACCTACGGCGGCGGGCGTATGCGTAAGATCGGCATTTCTGCAATCTGTGCATGTGCCGGGCAGATGTTGCCCAGCATAGTTAGGGAAACCTGTTCCTTAGGATTGGGCATCCCTTACTGTTGTGTAGTTATGTCAAGGGGGCCATTCCTCGCCGTAACTATGCTGGCATGGAGAGATAAGCGAATAAGGGCAGGAGGGTGGGTTTGGGTAGTTACGCTACTGTGGCCGGTGCCATTACACACTGTCATGCCAGCTGAAGTTAGGGTAGCCTTCAGCCGGCATAACAGTGTGTAATTACGCCGACCACAGGGGGAGTGTCGGGGGGAGTACATGCTGATGCGCTGTGCGTTAGAATGCACAGCGCATAGGCGTAGTTCTGGATCAGGCCCCTAGTTCCAGATCTGGTCCATGTATTTGATATTATTGGGAAGGTTACTCTCAACATGCTGTTGTGAATGATGTTTGTTATCCTTCTGACCCAAACTCATTCTAAATACCACAATAAAGTTTACAGTATTACTAAAAAGAGGTTCTAAGTGTTTCTTTTAGACTTTCAATTTGTATTCAGATAAACAAGCAAAAAATACCATAGATCAAGAAAAGCTTGGTATATAGAACCTGATTCATATTAAAGATAAAAGAGGAAAGTCAATCCTGGGCTAAATCATGTTGATTTCAGGGGGTCATATATCATCTGCTGCAACAGTATTAAAACTGAGAGGTGATGTTTCCTATTCCAAGTTCTAAATAACAGTGTGATAGTAACGCTGGTCAGTATCTGTGTAATAATATAATAGTAATAATAATAATAATAATAATAATAATAATAATCAGGTCCATAGAGAGAGTCATTTTATTAGTGTGGCCTCAACTGGAATACTGTGCTTCGTTCTACAGGTCAAGGCCGAGATTCAGAGCTACACAAGTGTAGACCTGAGCAATACCATGTTACACTGCAAGGGGAGGAAAATTTACATTGTGAAAGCAAATTTATATTTAGTAGGTGAAATTTCTTAGCTCAACTCTGTGAGCATCTCTTACTTTGCAAAATGGTTTAGCCGAGCTGTACTCTTGAACCTGTTTTACCGTTACTCCCAAACTTTGAATCCAGGCCCATACCTCCAGAAGAACATAAATACTTTAGTAACTGAGAAGAAGAGGTACTCATTGAAGAGGCAGTCAATTGTTTGTTGGAATGTTGGGAAGGGGGGAATTAGTTCACGGAATAATGCAAATAAAGGTGAGGGTAAGACAAAGAATTTTATCTTTATTTATTGTACATTTAGGGGCTCATTCTAATATCAAACTTTATATAAGTTGTACTTTAAGAAAAAAAAATAGAAGAAGTTGAAGAAAGTGATGTAATACATTGCAATTTCCCTGTAGGTTTTTTTTTTTAATTGAGATCTTTGCCCAGAGTTAAACAACATATAAATAAGCATCTCAGTTCTCAAAAATCTGTGACTTAGGTTATATTTAAAGTCCAACTACTGCTTCATCAAATAACAAAATATATGACCAGAAAAATGTTACACAATTGTAAAATTGATATCCAGTTCCATAAGAAGACTTGTTGATACCTTGCTAAAAAAGTTTTATCATTCATATAAAAAAGGTGAGAAAAAAAAACATTTAGAACAATTTGAAATGATTTACAAAAGGTTCTTATTCAGAGCTAAAAAAAAGTGTCAATTTGATAAAGCAATAAAATAAAAAGTATTTTTCCTTTTCCTCGCACTAATGATTTAAAATTTAGCTTGCATATTTTGATAAAATATACTTAATATAAAAGATAAAATTAGACAGAAAAAAACCCTTTTATAAATTTTGATAGTTAAAATAGGCAGTGTTTTAGAATCAGAGTCTATGTTTCAATAGCAGATAAAACATATATTGTGGATTTTTTTTGTAGCTAACAATAAGATGAAATAATTTTTTATTTATGTTTGGGAAACTGTTGCACTAGCAGCTTTTTAACATTATCTTGTTAGCTCAGGAACATATTACATTATTCTTAAAACAATATACAGTATATAAAATATTTTATCACTAAAAAACAGGTAGGGTTAGGGTTATATGCATAAAAAAACACATTTGCAAAATAACAGTTTTAAAGCTAGTTTTCTAAGGGCAAATTTCTGAATTTGTGTCTGTGGTTAAATTGGCTGTAAAAATCTTTGCAGATATTTGATGAAAAATGTTAATTTTGAAAAGTTGACATTGCATAGAGTGTGACATAAGTGGATAGAGTGTGACATAAGTGCATAGAGTGTGACATAAGTGCATAGAGTGTAACATAAGTGCATAGAGTGACATTAGTGCATAGAGTGTGACATAAGTGCATAGAATGTGACATAAGTGCATAGAGTGTGACATAAGTGCATAGAATGTGACATAAGTGCATAGAATGTGACATAAGAGCATAGAATGTGACATAGGTGCATAGAATGTGACATAAGTGCATAGAATGTGACATAAGTGCATAGAATGTGACATAAGTGCATAGAATGTGACATAGGTGCATAGAGTGTCACATAAGGTAAAAGGAGACCCACAAGTTTAAATAGAATTCAGTCTGAACACATCTCACAACACACCCTCAAACACAAATATAATAGATATTTGTAGAGTGCCACCCAAAGATAAAGGCACTAGTCTACCTTATGGAGTGTATAGTGTCTACGGCAGCAGAAAGTTCCAGGTAAATTAAAGGGAGCAGATTTAGATTTAGCAGGGAATAAATCATTGACCACCTTGTTCAGTTCAGTTTTTGTGGAATGCTGAGGAGAAAAGCCTGACTGCAGAGGATCCAGAAATTTGTACCTTTAACTGTCAGACTATTTGATTATATGTGTTTCATTGAAATACATTGTATGCAACCACTTTGCAATCAGCTGAGCTGTGGGTCCCCGGTAAGCATGGCCCTTTTTCAATGAGGCATAGCAATTGATCCATTGAGCACTGAACACGGAGTTCCGAAAGGTAAGTGTTAAAACTAACCCCAACCCTTCCCCTAATTCTGACCCTAACCCTCCCCCTCTATTACCCTAACCCTTCCCTGCATCTTGACCCTGACCCTCCTTTACTAGCAGCCTGACCCTAACTCTCCCTTCCCCGCAGCCTGACACTAACCCACCATTTCCCACAGCCATACCCTAACCCACCATTCCCCATAGTCTGACCCTAACACGAACCCTCCCTTCCCCAGAGTGTAAAGACCCTGGAGTTTCTGGTGAAGCAGCGGGTGCTGTGGCGGCATTTCAGAAAATGAATGGGGGAGTATGCCGATTGTCATACTCACCCATTCTGAAAAAAAAATTCTAAAATGGATGGGTAATCGAAATAGGGACAGCCCAAATGGGATTTTCGGCTGTCCCTATTTCTGGATACCATCCTTCCATGCAGGTGCTCCCACCGGTGCAGCTGGCATACAACATTATTATTATTATTATTATTGTTGTTGTTGTTGTTGTTGTTATTATTATTATGTCTTTGGATATTGTGGACCCTCCTAGGTGCAGATCAGGTAGTTGTAAGCAGAGGTTGTTTTTACTATTATTTGCTATGATGCAATACAAACTCTTGTTTAAACACAAATGATCCTGGCAGTGTAAATGTTGCTTTTTCATTGATAGTCTTTGGAATGCAATCCATAAAAGTGGAAATTCTTGAATCACTTTTGAGTTAAGTACAGAAATACAAAATGAAGGAGCCAATAGTAAAAGTGACATAATTGTGATACTGCATCTTATTATATTGGCTCTAAACTATTCATATACAATAGCAGAGAGTTAAAAAAAATGCAGGTCTTGCTTTCTTCTTTTAAACTATTAGATGTTCACTTAATACTGTGCTGTACTGTAACATGCCACTTCGTGCAAGAAAATAAGATGACTTTAAATAAACACAGTGGCCCCGATCCACGGCTACATCTGAGAGGGGAATTACATACTGCTTCCCCTTATCTGAAGGTTGTGCGCATGTGCACAACCTTCTTAAATCACTGTAAGAGTCAACGTACGTAACTAACTTTGCATACACCGGCTCTAAGGAAAAGGGGGCTTTCCCCCTCATCATTCCCCCTCCCTCCCCAAGGCGGAGATAGACATGCTAATGAGGGGACTGGGGGAGGGAAGTCCTGTTATGATGACCGCAAAGCCGCATACGTGATCGTAAAAGTTAAGGTTGGAATCTTGACACGTACGTTTTCCAGATTTCCAGATTCCCTACCAACAGCGGGGAGTGCACTTCCTGCTACGATGGCGGCCGTAATGACATCTGGATCTGGTTTGGATCCGGCCCAATGGGACTTTGTCTTTATTATTATATTTTTGTAAAAAAAAAAAAAAAGATTTTTTAAATAGAAATATGTAGTAGCATTAAAGAGAAAATATGAAGGGTCATAAATGAGTTACACAATTGCAGATATGAACAGTTAGTTTTTTGTTTTTTTAGACGAACAAATAAATAATAATGGAGAATCAGACATCAATTAGATATTTTTACATTATTGCATTTTCTGATTACATGAAAAGCAAGACATTAATTTCTAGTTTAATGTCTTTGATATATTTGGTTGCAGTATTAGTGAATTCTACAATAATCACAGTAATATCCCTGGATCCACATTTACATCGTCCAATGTATCTCTTCATCTGTAATTTGTCATTTGTAGACATATTATGCACAACGGTCACTGTCCCTAAATTTCTGTATGTGTTATTATCAGGAAATAATATTATCTCTTTTTCACAATGTTACACACAGTTTTACTTTTACATTTTTGCTGTGTCAGCAGAGGAGATTTTGTTATGCATTATGGGGTATGACCGATATGTTGCTATCTGCCTCCCCTTATATTATCACCGTGTCCTGATTAAAAGAAACTGTGTTCTAATGACTATGGGATTATGGGTGATGTCATGGTTTAATTCTTTATTACTTATTGTCTCAACGTTAAATATGACCGTCTGCCATTCCAACATAATCCACCAGTTCTTCTGTGATTTAAAATCTATGACAAGGATCACTTGCGCAAACGAAGGACCACTCTATGCAGTCATTGCTTTAGAAATATTATTATTTGGTGTTGTCCCAGTTGCATGTAGTATCACGTCCTATGTCAAAATTTTCAAGGTCATTTTACACATGAAGACAAGCGATGGAAGAAAAAAAGCCTTCTCCACCTGCTCATCCCACCTCTCTGTCATCGCTTTGTTCTATACAACAGGTCTATTATCTTCTCTGATACCGAAGTACTCTGATGTTCTGGATTTTGTGTTCTCCGCGATCTATACAACAGTTACACCTATTTTAAATCCCATCATATACAGTCTTCAGAACTCCAGTATAAAAAAGGCTCTGAATAAAATGACTTTGGGAAAAATGCGCTAACAATGGGCATGATCCAGAGTCAATAACGTCAGGCAATTTAGGCATCTGGCATGCGTAAATCTGGATGCGGGAATGCACTGCGCAACTCGTATTTAACTGAACGTACGTACTGAACTTGTACTTAGCTCCATACAATAGGGTGTGACATCACTACACAAGCCAATTATACACATTGGGCCTGATCCAGACCTACTGGTTGGCTGAAAAGCCAATCTGCGCATGCGCCGGGCAAATGTTGCCCGGCGTAGCTACGGCAAGGCCCAATCAACGATCGGGCGTCCGTAGGAACAGCGTAGGGACGCTGGAGGGGGCATCCCCCTAGCGTCCCTACGTTAAGGTTAGTGAAGGTGGGCGGGGGGAGGTAGTATAAAGAGGGAGGGAGGGCTTAGCAGTAGTATGCTCGTGTGCGAGCGTATTACCCATTGCTTACGCCGGCTGAAGTTAGGGTAGCCTTCAGCCGGCGTAAGCAATGGGAAATACGCCCGCACAGGGGGAGTGTCGGGGAGAGTTGACGCCGATACGCTGTGCTTTAGTAAGCACAGCGCATCGGCGTAGGTCTGGATCAGGCCCATTGAGGGTAGGGAGAGGCATTTAAATTGTACAGTATGGACAGGGTTAAGCACTTACGTGCGACAAGGTATTACATACAACCAGAGATATGCAAGGAAAAATGAAGGCAGGTTCTGAACATGTAAGTCAGCTAAATTTGCCCCCTCCGAGGGGAGTGCATGGGAGAGAGTATTATCCTTACTAGTGCGTAAAATGACTTTAAGTCTGGATCTGGCCCAATGTCTTCTTCTGTTGAACAATGGGACAATAGTTCATATTAAATAAATTATATAAATATAATTTAAAGGTCATTGTTAAGGTCTTTAGGTTATGCAAAGAATGTATCAATTATATAAAAATTAACTCTGTCAGTTTAATAATTACAGATCTGGGCCCAGATCCAAAACAACAACTCTGAGCGAATTTACGCGTGGCGGAGACGTAAAATCGCCTTTTGGTAAATACTGCGCATGCGCACTATAGAAAATACGCACAGTAACGTAACGTAATTGTGAACGTATGGGCCATTCACGTATGTGTCATGTAAATACTTATGTTAAGTAGGCGGAGGTTTGTATTTAAAATGTACAGTATGGGCGTGCTTAGCTGCGTAAATTCGTGTTGCCCATACGTACGTGTGCGGATCACTGCGGTTACGTTACCAAAAGTTAAGGTAGGGTTTGGAAAGCGTATCTTGACAAAATACGTACATTAAGGGGTGTTACTAGGGGAGTATATAGAATAAACGCACACGAAAATACGCCACGCGAGTAAACGTACGGCAAACGTAGTTCTGGATCTACCCCCTGCTGCCAAGTGACTCGTCAACGGCCCAGGAAGAGTCTGCGTACAGTGTGTATGCAGGATTGGGGACACTTCTTCACTGTCCTCATTTTAAGCAAAGATGGTGTGGAAATGTTACGGTAGGGTCGCCTGTTCGGAAGATTGAGTGTGTGAGGGAAGTGGTCTCCACTTGCACCCATGAAAAGCTGGATACAGCAGAGAACTGGCTGACACTGTGGTTAGAGTTCACTGAAAAGGCCATTCGGCATATATACCAATTCATTCATTTGGGAAACCACCACCGCACATCCATCGCACCGCCGCATAAACGCTGCATCGGATCGGAGGTGAGTTTATGGGGAATCTTAGGGTTAGGCGAGGGAAATTTGAATGTCAGGCTGCAGGGAGGAGAGTCTTAGGGTTAGGCTGCACGGAGGGGAGTCTTATAGTTAGGCTGGGGGAGGGAAGTTTTAGTTAGGGTCAGGATGTGGGAAGGGGAGTCTTAGGGCTAGGCTGCGGGAAGGGGAATCTTAGGGTTAGGCTGCGGGAAGGCGAATCTTAGGATTAGGCTGCAGGGAAGGGGGACTTAGGGTCAGGGTGCAGGGAAGGGAGACTTAGGGTCAGGGTTAGGGTAATAAAGCGGGGGGCAAGGATTAGGATAAGGGTTGGGAAATACTCACCATTTGCAACTGCTTCTGGGAATGACTGATTGCTTCTGCTCAGCGATTCATCAATTCTGCCTAGGAGAAAACGTTCCTTTCGATAAAGAACCATTCTCTGTGGAGACCTACACCCATATTTACAATTCATTATATCGATATGTTGTGTCTAAACAATTTGTATGACATACTACAGAATTTAAATAAGCAAGTCCTTTCTTTGCTCATGGTGGGTCGTATTCAGAGATCCATTTTTTCGGGCACTTATATGCATAATTTTAGATACGTTTAAACTGCGCATGCATAGTAACTTTTTTACGGAGTTCACGTAGACTATACGCACGGATGTGCTTCACGGATGGACTTGTGAATCGCATGGTGTCATATATGTCCGGCTCTGCCACGTAAAAATATGCACATAAGAATTTACATATAAATGGGTGGGGGGAGGCATTTAAATGATGAAAAGTGGGCGCGATTATAAAGAAACGCACGGATGGAGGACATATACACATGGAACAGCACACGGAAAGTTACAGCTGGTCTATGGAGGTGTAAGTGTCCGAGAGCACGGATTAGCAAGGGGAGTGACTGGGTTTGGATCCACAAATTGAGGAGGTGGGTATTAGTAGGTAGCCTGGAATCTCACCCTGGAGCTGTGCTTCAGCTGATCAAAGTTTGCTGGTCTACTGACTATCTATAAAGGTTGAATGAGAATGATAAAAGCATATAGGACCGGATTAATGTGCGGATACACATGTATCTGCATCTACTTCTCCGGTCCCCTCCCCTGCCCCTGTTTTTTAGGTACTTTGTGGCACTTACGAGTGCCATAGGGCTACCTTATCTTACCATGCATAGTTTCCTTCTTAAGAATGAAACTATGTATGGATCTTTCCTACCCCCGCCCTCCCTGGCTAATCTAAATTCCTCCTCCCTCCCTCTGCTGCCTAAACACTCCCCCGAGGTGGCATTACACCGCCTCTTTCCTACTAAACCACTCTCTCTGTCAGAAAAACAGACGTACGGAAAGCATGCGGAATCTGGATCCGGTCCGCAATGAGGATATATAAAAGTCACCTACTGATAATAGAAGAAGGTATTTTGTTCATATTCTGTGTTCTGCTCTTCTTACTGAAAAGCAAGGGCAGAACTATAGAGGGTGCAATGGGTTCAGTTGCTATGGGGCCCAGTGACTTAGGGGGCCCAATAGCAACTGCAGTCACTCACTGCACCCCGGTATCATAATTAACGTGGACACAGGCTCTGATGGATGCCTAGCTGATGGGGCACCATCGGTGTCATCAGGGCACCCCCTCCCCCCATACACCCTCGGCTGCGCACAGTATAATCTTCCCTGCAGCTTCCCCTGCAGTACAAGTCCGAACTAAGAGGCAGGCTGAGCTGGGGGGAGGGGGGGGTGGCATGTGACCACCACAGGGCCTCCCTCTCTTCCATCCCCTCTCTGCTTCCCAGCTGCTGCCCCTCTCTGCTCTCTGTTTCCCTTTCTTCCTACCTTCCTAAGTTGCAGCTGGGGGGCTCTCATCAAATTTGTAGAAGGGAGGCTGCTGCTGTGCGTGCAGAGCATGGATCACTCAGTGCACTTCTCTGCCGCTAGCGCTGCAGTACTGCTCTCCTAGGGAAGGGTCTTGTGGGCTGGGTGCAGCCAGAGCCTCTACTGAAGGGCTCAAAGTAGCCTCTGCCTTTAAACGAGGCAATGTGCCTGGCCACATCCCGCTAGGTGTGAGGACCCCGTCAGCGGACAATCACGCTAGGCCACTGCGCTTTTCATTTACATATCGCTGTAGCAACATCAGTGAGGAGCTGTCAATCTTCCGGAGGGAACAGCTGGAAGGAGAAAGAAGAGCAGGGGCAAATCAGAATGGAGACTGAGGTCCCAGCCACTCCGGACCTCATAAACAGCGGAACCAGGATGCTGTGCACTTTAAACAGTGCCCTGGTTCCTAAGCAACCGCACGCTGGGTGTGATGACATCACAGACGTCAGGCCCAGCAGAAGGAGAGCTGACAGCAAGAAAGAAAAGGAGCGGAGGAAAGACATGCAGGAACTGAGGAACGAAGACTGAAGACAAGAGAGGTCATCAAGTCATAAAAAGGTAAGAAAGAACAGAGAGGGCAGTGTGAGTGATGGTATGGTGGGCAGTGTGACTAATGGTATGGTGGGCACTGTGAATGATGGTATGGTGGGCACTGTATGTGAGTGATGGTATGGTGGGCAGTGTGAGTAATGGTATGGTGGCCACTGTGTTTGAGTGTTGGTATGGTGGGCAGTGTAAGTAATGGTATGGTGGGCACTGTGAATGATGGTATGGTGGGCACTGTGTGTGAGTGATGGTATGGTGGGCAGTGTGAGTGATGGTATGGTGGGGACTGTGAATGATGGCATGGTGGGCACTGTGTGTGAGTGATGGTATGGTGGGCAGTATTAGTGATGGTATGGTGGGCACTGTGAATGATGGTATGGTGGGCACTGTGTGTGAATGATGGTATGGTAGGCACTGTGTGTAAGTGATGGTATGGTAGGCACTGTGTATGGGACTGAAATATTGCTATTATGTACCATTATTGCTATCCATTATATGAAAGCTGCAACTTGTTGTATATTGCTTGACTTGTCACGGTTTTTTTTTTTTTTGCACGTTTATATTATAGTGGACCTGGGGGCCTCTTCAAAATTTTGCTGTGAGGCCCACTAAGTTCTAGTTACGCCCCTGCTGAAAAGATAGATACAAAATAGATGGAGAGTTTCAATAGTGGGGCGGAGCTGAAGTCACAGACCCTGATCCAGCTCTCAAAATAGGCCAGCTCGAGTGACATTTTTCACATTGTGTATGCACGCATCAACGTTCTATTCAGATCAGAGACCAACTCAAGCGTCTGGGGCTTGTGTTCCGAGTGGCACGTTGAGAGAGGGAAGATGTGAAGGAACATACTTATTGTACAGTAGGGCTTGCCAAAGCAAGTGCACCCGATCTAGAGCCGATCAACGACATAACAAAGGTCTGCTTACATCACAACATTTGCACCAGCCCCAGGTCATGTCTAAGTACTGGGGGCACACAATAAGGGACATATTACAGACATTTTTGTTTAAATTGCAACCTAAAAAACCCCACACATATAGGCATGAAATCACTGCTGCTGTTTAATGCTGTTATCAATTTTGAAAAATGTATAGGTTTTTTTTTTTTAAACTGCATATTTTCCGTTATTAAAGCTGTAAAAAAAATAAATGAGAATAATTGCTTAACTCTGTTCATTTATCTGCTGAACTCTTCGCTATATTAATATCAGTTTTACAGCTGAAAACACAGTATACTGTACTTCACTTCACATGTGTTGTGTATTTGGGAGGTGTGGGTTCCCACTGAGAACAGCCTTATTGTGAAAGGGCCGTTCTCTCGGATGGAAAATCGATTGTTTTTGCCTTGAAGAGGCATTACAATCAATTCCCATAGCATAAACACGGTCTTCTGGAAAGTAAATTAAAAAATCTAACCGACCCTTTCCCTAATCCTTACCCTAACTCTACCCTTTCATTACCCTAACCCTAATCCTCCCTTTCCTGCAGTCTGACCCTAACCCTCTCTTCCCCACAGTCTGATCCCAACCCTAACCCTTCCCTTCCATGGTCCTAACCCTCGCTTTAACAGAGCCTAACCATAACCCTCCCCCTAACACTAAAAGTCCATTACTCATCTCCTCAGTGGTGTCTGCGAGGGGTCTGTGGGGGTGCGACAGGTCAGATGGGCAGTGCTTCCGAAAATGATTGTGTATGCTGATCAGCATACTTACCCATTCTGAAAAAAAAAAATTGAAAAAGACTGTCTCTACTTCTAAAAGACATCCCTCATGCCAGGGACTCCTACCGGTAATTGGGCATGTAGCGCGTAGTGCTTGTAGATTTGCGCAGATCTGGATTGGGGTCATAGGGCCTGATCCAGACGTACGCTGGCTGGCATTAAAACACCAGCCAGTAGCGTAAGATTGGCTTAAAAGCAGATGTTGCACAGCGTTACTACGGAAATGACCTATCATGGATCGGGCGTCCATAGCTTTAGTGTAGTAACGCTGGAGGGGGCGCCCCCCAGTGGTACTACGCTGAGGTTAGTGCAGGTAGGTGGGGGGGAGAGAGGGTAATGAGGCTGGGAGCCCGTCCCAGCGTATTTACACTCCCTTACGCCGGCTGAAGTTAGGATAGCCTTCAGCCGGTGTAAGGGAGTGTAAATACGATGGGGCAGGGGGAGTGTCAGGGGGAGTCCCACGATGTAACGCTGAGCGTTAGTATGCTCAGCGCTACATCATAGGTGTGGATCAGGCCCATAGTGTGCAGTCATTCTTAGTCAATATATGGTAAAGGTGGGAGACTTACATATTTTAAAGGATATATCAATGGATGGGTGGCAGTAACATAGAGATGGAACAGGAGACCGAATAAACACATTTGTTCAAGAGATATTGGTATACTGAAGGTCAAGAAAAGACATGAGGAGTGATTTATCAATATCTGCAGTCAGGAAGACAACAGGCAGTTTTAGTGATGGAGACACATTGTACACGATGTATGTTTCTGGTATTAATTTATAAAGATTAATTAATATCTATTTTGAATGTTTAATATGTGCTTTGTAAAACAAAAGCATCAAACAATGGCTGAGAACATCATGGGAAGAAAGAAAGAAAAGAAAGAAATTGCCAAATCTATTACAATGAATAATGCTGCTTCATTGCATTATTCAATGAAAATGATTTGGTCCTACAGGACTTCCATAGGAGCCCTGTATATCCAGGACAGCTAAGCAAAATGATGCCGGTCACATCTGTTATCTGATGCCGTCGGTGTCTGTGTGACTGCAGCTTGGGGGAGGGCAGTGTGACCACGGCTTGGGGGAAGGAAGTGTGATCTAAATGGGGGCTGCCTTACTAGGTGACCCCTTTAAGTCATCTAGGGACACGCCTCGTGCACTAGCATGGCTCTCTCGCTCTGAGCGGTTGTCTGTATGCAGTCTGTTGTACTAGTATAAAGATTCAAATCTGCAGTTTTCTCCTCTTGTTCTTACAGATTTTAGCTGACTTTCGCCTCCATAGGGCTACCTTAACTCTTGTGCGTATCTTTGTTCGGATTTTGCTAAAGTATGTGTGGACTTTGGAAACTCTGCCCATACTCTCCTATTTACATTCCTCCCCCATCTACTTTTCTTAACTTTCCATTTACAGAGTAGTGGCACGCTCCCTCTTACGGATCTCATTAGGCACGGAGTTGAATTCCATGAGTAAAAGGTTTCTGTGCGCAACATCTGGAGGGCGCGTGCGCAAATCACAGAAAAAATTTGCCACAATACGCACACAGCCTGAGTAAATTTAAGTACATTATTAAGTGTGAATCTGGTCTATAGACTTCATTTCTAAACTCAATCATTTTGGCATGTCTTACTAGAGATGTTTTACCAGTTCTTCATTGTGGAGAGAACATGAACATGCCACCACTTGATTATAAGCTAGTTAATATTGGATACTTTTTCAAACCTTTTTATGATCACGTAGCATTTCAGACCTTCACACTGTACTATTCCAGAACAAATGCAAGCACAATTATGGTGATCAAGATCTAAATGCAGATCACTGCT
Organism: Limnodynastes dumerilii; assembly: GCA_011038615.1. NCBI lineage: Eukaryota > Metazoa > Chordata > Amphibia > Anura > Limnodynastidae > Limnodynastes > Limnodynastes dumerilii. The sequence goes on along the minus strand of WWET01004503.1, from coordinate 42,567 downwards.
GTGACCGTTTGCAGGGGCTTGTTTGTGGAAAGGAAGGGGTTAACAAACATATTACATTAGTTGCACAGGGTTTTATAAAATACAAGTTGAGGTTTATTTTACATTCGAGTCTAGAGACCGGATCCTTAGCCCCGCATGACATACCGCTAGATGCGGAATTCGGCTGATTTACTGGCAATGCCCATTCCAGATGTTCCACAACAGATCTCCAGGCATATGGAAATTAGTTCTGTACATCTGGAGATCTGTCTGACAGGGCAGAGCACCCCTCCATCTGCCTAAACTCCATAAGGTGAGTGGGGAAAGGCGTGCATTTAAATTGGATGAGCAGCCTAAGTCCTGTAAAGTCCCATGACGGAGGGGGGGATGGTATGTAACCAGGTAGACCCGCCAGGTGGGTTACAGAAAATGAGGGATGATCTAGGTAGACTGGAGGAATGGTCAAGAGTGTGGCAACTGCAGTTTAATGCCAAAAAATGCAAAATCATGCACTTGGGACACAAAAACCCAAAGGCTCAATATTTCCTTAATGGCATTACATTAGAATCTACCGAGGAGGAAAGGGATCTAGGAGTCATTATTTCCAGTAACTTAAAGGTAGCCAATCAATGTAAAAAAGCAATGAGAAAGGCAAGTCAGATGCTTGGTTGCATAGGGAGAGGAATTAG
>WWET01004503.1:26740-40424 GCA_011038615.1 Limnodynastes dumerilii | reverse complement strand
TATTTAATTTAATTTTACACATTTTTCAGAAAGTTAAGAAAATAATAATGGAGAATCAAACAACTGTGAGATATTTTTACATTTGGCCTTTTTCTGATAATATCAAAATCAAGACATTTTAGCTTACTTTTAGTATTATTATTATTATTATTATTTAATTTTACACATTTTTCAGAAAGTTAAGAAAATAATAATGGAGAATCAAACAACTGTGAGATATTTTTACATTTGGCCTTTTTCTGATAATATCAAAATCAAGACATTTATTTTTAGCTTACTTTTCTTGACATATTTGGTTGGTCTCCTGTTAAATTTTTCTATAATCACAATAATATCCCTGGAGTCACATTTACATCATCCAATGTATTTCTTCATCTGCAATTTGTCATTTATAGACATATTATACCCAACCGTCACTGTCCCTAAATTTCTCTACATCTTGTTATCAGGAAATAATATTGTCTCTTTTGCACAATGCTACACACAATTTTTCTTTTACATTGCAGTGGGCTCTGCGGAGAATATCCTTTTGTTTATTATGGGATATGACAGATATGTTGCTATCTGCCTCCCCTTATACTATCAACGAATTCTGTGTAAGGAAAACTGTGCTCTGATGTCTACAGGACTATGGATAGTGGCCTGGACAAATTCAGTATTATTTACTGTCTCAGTATTGTACATGTCCACCTGTCATTCTAATATCATCCACCAGTTCTTCTGTGATGTTAAATCTCTGACCATAACATCCTGCGCAAGCTCAGGACCACTTCAGATAGTAATTGCATTAGAAATATTGTTATTTGGAGTTGGTCCAGTTTCTTGTAGTTTTTTGTCCTATATAAACATATTTTCAGTCATCCTGCGCATCAAAACCACAGAAGGCAGAAGAAAAGCCTTCTCCACATGCTCATCCCACCTCTCCATTATCACCTTGTACTACAGCTCAGCTATATTACCACTTCTGTTACCTTCATATTCTGATGTCATGGAATTTGTATATTCTGCATTCTATACAATGGTTGTACCCTTGTTAAATCCTATTATATATAGTGTGCAGAACTCTGGAGTAAAAATGGCTTTGAAGAAAATTTTGAGAGCAAGACACATTTGGGCCTGATCCAAAACTACGCCCGGCGTACTAGCTACGGCGGGCGTAAGCATAAGATCGGCTGTAAAGCCGATCTGCGCATGTGACGGGCAGATGTTGCCCGGTGTAGCTACGGCAACTACGTCTGTAGGAACAGCGTAGTGACGCTGGAGGGGGCGTTCCCCCAGCGTTACTACGTTAAGGTTAGTGAAGGTGGGCGGGGGGAGTTAGTTTTATGAGGGAGGGAGGGCTTAGCGTTATAACGCTCCTGTGCGAGTGTATTTTCCATTGCTTATGCCGGCTGAAGTTAGGGTAGCCTTCAGCCGGCGTAAGGAAGGGAAAATCCGGCCGCACAGGGGGAGTGTCGAGGAGAGTAGACGCTGATACCTTGTGCTTTAGTAAGCACAGCACATCGGCATAGTTCTGGATCAGGCCCATTGATCTTTATAACTCTTGTTAGCTGGCCTCAGTCTAACATATTTAAGTGTAACATCACTTGTGCAGTTTAATGATCAGTGATGAGGAATGCAGGGGTGTATCTATGGGTCCAGCGCCCCTAGCAAAGTAAGGGATTGGCGCCCCTCCATTACTCATTTACTTCCAGTACTCCCATCATGTGCCTCCAGCCTCCCCTAGTACTCCCATCACATGCCTCCAGCCCCCCAGTACTCCCATCATGTGCTTCCAGTCACCCCAGTACTCCCATCATGTGTTTACAGGCTCCAGCCCCCTCCCACGGGTTTTCTTACCTTACCTGTGTCCTCTGAGCGGGACTGCAGCTAGAATTGAAGTCCCTCGATGGCCAAGACTTGAGAGGGAAATGAAGTCCTGCGGTCACAGAGAAGCCTGTGACCATGGGTATCCTAGCAACCAGTCAGCAAACATAATTTTAAAAGCATCCAGCCGCAGTCTGACTCCAGAGCACTAGGCAACATTATCTTTTAGCCATGGGTGGACTGTGCTGTCTTTGGCTGTCGCCCCTAGCAAGTGCCATCCTTTTCAAGTGGTGGATACGCCTCTGGGGGTATGCAATGTAGATGAGCATACTCAATTTCTGTATTTCAAAAAACAAAAATGACAAGTACTCAACATCCACAAGGCCCAGATAATCTCTATATTAACAGTAGTATTTAGTGGAGGAAGTATCGGAGGCAATGGAAGCATTGAGTTCAAGACGTTATCCCAGAGGGGGGGCACTTCCATTGTCCTACTGTTCAGTGACCTGTCCTGCATTTACATTCTGAAGGCTGCGATAATGGGCCCAAGCCAGTAATATAGCTATTAATGAATGTGTTTTCCGTTAATAGGATTTTACTTATCTCTTCCCAGGAAAGCACTGCCCATAACATCATTACATCATGCCAATGCCATGCCCCGCCCCTTTCCCTCTGAGTGCCAGGGAAGAACTTATGCCACTGGAAGTAGCAGTAGTAGTAGTAGTAGTAGTAGAAGTAGTAGTGATGCACGCAGCATTTCTTGTATCTTTCAGGCAATAGGAAAAAAGTTGGAGAGAGGAAAAATGGTGACAAAAGTAATTGTCTTACTCCTGACCAAATGCTGCTGTTGTCGGTGCCTCTATGTTTGTCTTGTATTATTGTCTATGTTTGTATGCTTATGAGAGAATTATAACACCTATGGTATAATAATAAGCATTTTCTATGGAATTTTTCTGTCTGCTTTAAGCTTAATATTCTTTATGATTTAGGTACACATTGCTACAGTATATTGACAAATACTTAGTGCCAAATAAGGATCATCCAATTCTCCAAATCTTCATCCGCTTGTCCTTTCGGTCATATTGAAGCTGTTTTACACATTTTTATACTCTTTCAATAGGGCCGTTCTCTCTCAGCCAGTTCAAAACTGGCAAAGAAATCGATTGCTTCTGCCTCAAAGAGGCAGATCAATTGATCCCTAGAGCACTGAACATGGTGCTCTGAATGATAAGTATTAACTCCAACCCCAACCCCTTCCCCAATCCCTACTCTAACCCTCCCTTCCTTGCAGCCTGATCCTAACTCTAACACTTCGCTTCCATGGCCCTAAAACCTAAACCTCCCTACCTTGCAGCCTTACCCTAATACTTCCTTCCCCGCATCCTGACCTTAACCTTTTCTTTCCTACAGCCTGATCCTAACCCTAACACTCCCCTTCCATGGCCCTAACCCTCTTTTCCCCAGAGCCTAACCCTAACCCTCCCACAAACCCGAAAAGTCCCCAGAGAGATTACTCACATCTCTGGTGGTGTCTGCGGCAGGGGCTGTCGGGTCCAGAAGACGGCGCTTCCAAAAATGAATGGGTGAGCGTGCATTTTAATAATTTTGACTAAAAGTGATATGAGTATATGAATTATATTTCCTACAAACAGAATAATTAAAATGTAAAAAGTAAATGTGTGAAGAAAATAAAGAAGTGAATAAAAGATAAGCAGAAGTCTTTTGCAATTATCACTCTGGGGCAATAAAGTTTAGAATTTTTCAATACGTATAATATGACAGTTGGAAAATGCTTAAACTTCCCATGTCTGATGGTTTTGCCAATGCATGAGACTCTACCCTCAAATAAAACATGGCACAAATAGCCACAGCATCAAGTTAAGGAGTTAAAATAATGATATTAGTGATTTTTATTGACTAAAGTATATGGGGTTATATTTTAGTTGTCTGATATTATTAAATGACTCTAAAATGTTATTTGGGACACAAAAAATAGCAAGTATAGCAGTTAAACAAATCCAAATCTAAAAACATTTAACTCTCTCCTTCTCCTCTGCATTTCACTAATGTAGTAGTTGTAGAATGGCAAAGATTGTCCGAACTAGACTAGACTCAGTGGGGATGATCCAAATTAGGAAAGTAACAGCAAAAAAAAAGAGAAAATCTGCACCTTTTGCACCATGTTGGACTGCAGGTGAAGGGACATATAAATAGTTCAAACTGAATGAGTTAAGAAGAGATGTTTTGTAACTCAACTGTAAATTAAAGTTTAAAAATATAGCTAGAAAAATCAGCCAGTATTTTCCCTGTCTACATAAATTTTAATTGATTTGCCACCCTCCACACATTCAAATCTAAAAACATTTAACTCTCTCCTTCTCCTCTGCATTTCACTAATGTAGTAGTTGTAAAATGGCAAAGATTGTCCGAACTAGACTAGACTAGTGGGGATGATCCAAATTAGGAAAGTAACAGCAAAAAAAAGAGAAAATCTACACCTTTTGCACCATGTTGGACTGCAGGTGAAGGGACATATAAATAGTTCAAACTAAATGAGTTAAGAAGAGATGTTTTGTAACTCAACTGTAAATTAAAGTTTAAAAATATAGCTGTTCTGCATTTGTGTGCAATTAGAAAAATCAGCCAGTATTTTCCCTGTCTACATAAATTTTAATTGATTTGCCACCCTCCACACATTGAACATTTGGTACAAATACTCCTAGTTGACTAATCATGCGACCCTTTACAAAACAGTCACACGCTGAGCACCTCTTTGGCACCACCACCGACCTACCAGCTTGCTATTACTTTACCGCCAATGACTGAAACCTTAACTGTGGTGTCGCCACCATTACATTATAGGATCAGAGAACTAACTCTCCTCAAAATGCCACACATAAAAATCTCTTTCCTTTACGGCTGAAAGATAAATACTGTTGAGCCTATAAAGGTGCAATTTGTCATACTTATTACCCGGTGAATAACATGCCCTCCCCAGGCCAAAATAAAAAAACTTTATTGACCTATTGAGCTTTCTCTGAACACTATTCATAGCCAGACCATTATCTCCACACACCTGGGTTTTGCAAAATGCAGGATGCATTTGTTTTTATGTTCGAGTCTGGATAAGATGCAGTATATCACATAAATTCCCTCTTTTATCTGGCAAGATGGTGGACACATAGGTATATACCTACTACTATACCTACAGAATCTCTTACCACATCTCTATCCCATGATGATCTACTTGTTACATTATAAAGTTGTAAAAGTATTAAAGGTAACTACACATATCTTTTATATCTAACAAACTAATTTGTTCTATTGTGATTATTTAAAAAAACAAAATAAAATTGAAGTTGAATAGAGACATCTAATACCCTGTAGGTTATTGCTTTTTCCATTTTTCCCTGCAGGTAAGTAATTTCCCTGTAGGTGACTGTTGTTTTTGCAAATGATGAAGTTTAAAGGGATATAAATAATCTACTCAAATCACCGTGCTTTGTCCTTTATATTAAAGGACTGCTACTGCATGGAGAATTACACCATAAAAACATTTTAAAATGTAGCTGCTAACTGCTAATGTTTGCTGAAAAGTTTTTTGTTTAAAATATTAGTTTCTAAATTACAAAGGTAAGAAAACTAAGATCTAAGATAAACTGAATGTATTAAAAAATGTTTTTAATTGAAATTGAAATTAGTGTCTTGTTTGTAACTAAATAAAATATATTTTATATGTTTGATTTTAGGATTGCATTCAGGTAACTCTATATAACTTTATGAGACCAGACTGATCTTTTTACCCATGCAAGTATTTCACACAACATTATTTTTGTCTTCAAGATGAAAGGAAGCAGTTTGAGACTAAAGTCAAACATGTAAACATTCTTGTGGAAACCGGCCTTTAGAAATATTGCCATATTTACTCTTGACCAAATGATGCTGTTGTTGGTGCCTCTATGTTTGTGTCAACAAAATAAATATATTATATCTTTGTAAATGTAAGATGTTAGTGAGAGAATTCCATTTAAACATTTAACATCCATGGTACATTATTTACCTCATTCTAAGGAATGATGTGTCTGATTTTTAGTCTAATATTCTGTATGACTTTTAATTATATTTTGCTATAGTAAATTCAGTAAATTCTTTTGTCTGTTTGCTTACATTTTACTTGATTACTTCCCATAATGGTTATGTTTTATGTCTTTGTTTTGCCAAACATAATAAAATTTACAATAGTTAACAAATATTTAAGACAATTGTTGGTAAGGTGCAAATCAGATTTTGACTTAATTTTCATACTAGTAAAAATAAAAAATGTTTAAGTCCTGCGATTTCTCCGGCTGACTATCTCCACTTCTAGGGTACACCTGACACCCCTTAATTCACAATAATCCCTATATACTAGGGATAAAGGAAAAACACAGCATACAATTAAATCAATGGAAAGGAAGCGTCCAACCCTGCGGACACTTCCCTTCCATTGATTTAATTTCCATACTGCTCATGCTCAGAGCTATATAACATTCTGTGCTAAAAGATTGGAACACATCCCAACCCTTAATTCAGAAAATTTTACTGCACTTGAGATGAACCCAGTTCTAATGGGTTGCATAGAATCTTTAGCTCTGGGATTCATTGGCAAAGAATAAATAAGGAAAAGAAACTAAGGTTGCTACATAATTTAAAAAGTATATTTATAGGATAAGCTGCTGTTTAGACGTACTTGTTACTACTTCCATGTAAAAAGCCACAAAAATATAAAATAAATTTACAGCGCTAGTTTAACGAATAGGATTGGGTTTTGATTAGCCCATACAAATAGCAATGTGTTTCTTTTAACATTTAAGTCTGTATCAGACTTCAGAAATCAGAATGACAGTTAGATAAGTAGATATCACATCCTTCTAGACTTACAGCATTCCATCCCCTCTTCTCTATAGCAATATCTACTTGTCTCATTATAAAGTTGTAAAATTATGGAATGTGATTACAACTAACAACTTTTTTTGTAACAAACAAAGTTAAACTTTTGCAACTAATAAAAAATGGTTTAAGAAAGTGATGCAGCTACAGTTATTTCTCTGTAGGTAAATGTTCTTTCAAAGTTTAAAAGCCTGTAAATAATCTGCTTAGTTCACCATACTCTGTCCATTATATTACAGGACTGTTACTGCATATAAAGAATGTAAACATTGAACAAGTGATATCATATAAATGCTGTAAATGCTATTGTTTGGTAAAATGTATTTTGTATACTTTTAATTACCAAACAATTAAAGTAAAAAAAAAACAACAGCTTTTTTTTATTTAATACTTTAATTAGTGTCTTGTTTGTAACTAACTACATTAAATTTATTTTTATATATTTTTTCTATATTAGCATATAGGATTGTAGGCAGGTAAATATAGACAATATTTTTTAAGTTCAAACTTGTATTAATAAATTATATTATTATTAAACATTGAAAGTATTTTTTTTATTAACAACATTACTGATAATGTATAAAATGGCATCAGAATTAGATTGTTATGCTTAACCTACTCCATTAATAATATGATGAACAGAAAGACACACATTTTTTTTATGTTTCTGCCATTGTTGGTACTGTTTAATTTTATTTCTCTCAGACAAAATTTATATTTTGCTAAAAATAATTAATAATTTACAAGAATTTGCTATTTATAATAAGTAAGATAGTGGTGTAGGTAATAATCCACAAACAGTTTAGCAGAATAACAAACTGTTGATCAGCTAAATTTAAAATTAAATTTAATGTAGTGTTCTTGTAATACAACTGCCCACAAATAGCAAAACATCTTTGATTTTTCAAACACTATTTGAAAATAAATACCCCAGAATTGAAATAGAAAAGGTGAAAACCTGCACATGGACAAGACATGTCACAATGAAAGGGGTGACATTTTTTATAGATGGAAAAACCTTGACTTTGCTTATGATACACACATACTGGATAATTTAAATTTAGACTACAAATGAGCAGTAGTCTGGGATTAGGGTGCGGAAAGTTTATAATAATGAAGGGATTGCATGTTATGAATTTGTCTTTTTCTATGTATGTAAGTGTTCAAATGTCAAATTGCAACACAAACTGTAGTTCCAGAATGCAAACAAAATAAATGCAGAGAGTGGAAAATACAACAAACACAACAAAGTCAAAGCTCTGCATATATAACAATATACCCGTACATAACAATCGTAATATGAAAAATTAAGGTAATTTGCCCTTTATTTGGGCTACTCAGTCATAAGTCAAATCTCCCTAATTAGTGGTATATGGGGATTCCTGATGCCAGCACTGCTATAATAAACCAGGGAGGTATCTGGTAGGTGAATTGTTCACAAGAAGCTCTAATTTTACCCTGTAATTTAGAGTTGACCTAAGAAACATCGCCTCTCAGCTAATATTTATCTCTCTACAGTTCAACATGGATTTCCTGGGTGGAAAGTTTTCTGTTGCTTCAAGCTCTCGATTCACTCCAATAGTATTGAACTTAAATGTAAGTGTATGAAATATAACATATTCTAACATGAGTCCTAATACACAGTGATTGCAAATCCATATCACCCAAATTATATTGTTGCAGAATTAGTAATATTATTTTGTATATAAATATAAATATTGTTTTAAATTAAATTACATTTTTTTATGATTTACTTAAGTAATTTGGCATCCTAACATAGCAGTTAGTGCTGTCTAAGGTATTTACATTAAATTAATTAATTGCAGCAAGCTAATACTTGCAAGTCACTTATTATGATTCAAGTAATAAATAGGGACAGTTGGAATAAGTTATAAAAACTAAGAAAAGAAGTTACAAAATTACAATTAATAATAATAATAATAATAATAATAATAATAATATATATTAATAATTATCTGGAACAATTTTCTAGATATCCAAGAAAATAATAATGGAGAATCAGACATCAGTGAAATATTTTTACATTCTGGCATTATCTGATCATCCAAAAAGCAAAACATTTATTTTCAGTTTTCTTCTCTTGATATATTTGGTTGCAGTTATGGTGAATTCTTCTATAATCTCAGTAATATCCATGGAATCACATTTACATCATCCACTATATCTTTTTATCTGCAATTTGTCATTTGTAGACTTGTTATACCCAACAGTCACTGTCCCTAAATTTCTGGAAATTTTATTATCAGAGAATACTATTGTCTCTTTTGCTCAATGCTACACACAAATGTATTTTTACTTTACAGCAGCCTCAGCAGAGCATATTCTCTTATTCATTATGGGGTATGACCGATATGTCGCTATCTGCCACCCCTTACATTATCACCATATTCTGAGTAAGAGAAACTGTGCTCTAATGACCATGGGATTATGGGTGACGGCTTGGTTAAATGCATTGGTATTTATTGTCTTAATATTAAAAATGACCACCTGTCACTCTTATACCATCCACCATTTCTTCTGTGATTTAAAATCTATGACCAGGACCTTATGCACAAGCACAAGATTGCTTCATGTATTCATTGCATTAGAAATATTTTTATTTGTAATTGGTCCATTTTCTTGCACTGTATTATCCTACATCAATATTTTCTCAGTCATCCTGAGCATCAAGTCCAGCGATGGAAGAAGAAAAGCCTTCTCCACCTGCTCATCCCACCTCACCATCATCACCATGTGCTATGTGTCAGCTCTATTAGGTCTTCTGTTGCCATCATATTCTGATGTTATGGTTTTTGTGTTTGATGTTCTTCTCCCGGGTTTTCTCTGAAGGTGCGTATCCTGACGAAGTCCCACCAGCTCCAGTCTATCCCCACCATCAGGGGCTCTAGCGAACACTCAGACGGAAATCAGGCTCTACAAACCGGTGAGTTACCCGTTTCTTCTTTACCTCTTCTTTGGTCACTCCGGTTCCCTGTCGGGGTAAGCCCGGGGTACCACTACCTAGTTCTCCTCTTGCATAGGGGTCATAACACATGTATTATTATGGCTTATGTTACATATTTGACAACAGCAAAATACTCCAGCAGCAATTTCCTAACTTTATTATTACGTTTAAAGTGTGAAATTCTAATGTGTGAGCCAGAAATAGGTGGTAGATTGTCAGAACCCAGGACTTATACATGACAGATGGCAGATGCAAATGTTTTTATGAAAACATCTGGATCGGGTGCACTTTCTTGGGCATATCCTTTCTGTACAATGCTGCTTTTCGTCTGCCTCTATTTCGAAAATACTACTATTGCGAAATTTTTATGAAAGAATGGGTAAGTTTGCCATTTGGCATAACTTAAGGTAACCTCTGGAAGTCCTTCCATGTGTGTGGGGTGGTTACAAAGCCAATTTATGGATGTCTAGATAATGTGATCCACCACTAGCAAGGCCCTCAGAATCTTTTGCCCAGGAATTGATGCGCATAGATGTCAAAGGTCTAGATCCTGTTTATAAAAGTGTTAAGTCTGATCTAGCATGTCAGAAGGAATGATAGTTAAGAAGTGGCTATAAGATGATAGTAAAGGTATAAGTTAAGGACAGAGAATATCACAATGATGAGTTGTACATAGAGATGAGTGGGTTTGAATTCCATTAATTTGAACAAATCCAGATCTTGGTGTTCTGAGTCAAACTGAGGTGGGAACAGTTACTTCCACCAATGTCGGTAGGAGGAAAGGTCAGATCTCATGGTTTTGAATTCTGTATAAGGAATTATTCATAAGGCCTTGTGATTTAGTAGCCATCCCAGATTAGAGAGTTGAGGAGAAGAGTTTTCGTGTGGTTTGAATTCTATATAACACTCCTTTGTAAATTGGCAGTCATTTTGAGTTAAGGAGAACGGTCGCTAGCTATAACTTTGCTGTTGATACAGTCTAGTTTTGTGTATTGTGCTGACCCGCTCTTTTACAATTCAACAACCCTCATTATGGTTCTTAGTTTTTCTGGTGGTAGTCATATTTCCAACACAAGAAGTACAGATGGAAGACTATCCTGACACTGTTGAAATAATCCAGACAAGGCTTTAATAATCTAACGAATGCCTACAACTTGTGTAACTCAGTACAATTTAACCCTTTATTGTTATAATAAAAATTCAGACAACCCTAATATCCATCTGTTGTTAGTAATAACAAACTTTCAATCCTTAAATGTTATTCGCAACAATAAAGATTTAGAACAAAAAACAAAACATGGCGGTCTGTGCACTTTATTAACGGTGCTACATTCAAAACTACAAAGTTAGAAAGGAGTTGGTATTTCATGTGAATAATAGGTTACCACACAATGGGCCTGATCCAGACCTACGCTCATGTGCGTAGCGTATTTATGCCAGCATACCTACCATGCACTCCTAAAGGCACCCCCCTTGGTCATACTTACTCTTTCCGTCTTACGCCCAGCAAAACCTACCCTAACTTTTCTGATCATAACTGTGGGCGGCTGTAAGCTCCTTGCATAGTTACGACACTTAGCACAATTTAAATGCCTCACCCCGCCTTGCGTATTTATGAAAATCGTATGCCAGGCATGCCATAAGATGAGCATAACATCTGCCAAGCACATGTACAAGTAAGTACAAATGGCCATTTTTACGACCATCGTAAAAATGCACTCGAGCGTAGGTCTGGATCAGTGTAACAGTAAGGCAAGTCAGTTGCGTAGAGAGAGGAATTAGTAGCAAAATGAGAGAAGTAGTGATGCAAATTTATACAGCATTGGTATGGCCTCACCTAGAATATTATGTTCAGTTCAAGATGTCATGACTTCAGGAGGACATAAATACTTTAGCAACTATGAAGAAGAGGTGTTCAGTGATGGGGCAATCAATGGGGCAGTTGGAATGGGAAGGGGAAAATATATGCAAGGAGTAATATAAATAAAGATGGGGCAAGGCAAAGAATGTAATATTTTATTTATTGCACATTTAGGGGTTCATTCTGAGTTGAATCTACATTTATTTATTAATTTATTTTATATCTTATATCTCTATATTTTACATACAGTTAATAGATAAAGTTTAAGATAGTAATATAAAACTTTAAATAAGTTATACTTAGAATAAAACAAAAGTTAGAGAAGGTGATGTAATTCATTGCAATTTCCCTGTAGGTAAGGCTTTTTATGTATTTTTTTTTTTTTTGAGCATATAAATAAGCTTCTCTGTTCTCAATAACCCGTGACTTAGGTTACCTTTAAAGCACTGCTTCTGCAGTGATGCTTCATCAAAAAAATGAAACATGTTGCCATAAAATGTTACACAATTGTAAAACTAATATTCAATTCCATAAGAAGATGGTTCTTGCTGATTCCTTGCAGACAAGTTTCAGATTTTTATTATTTATATAACAAAGGTGAGGAATTGACATTTTCAATAATATGCAATATATAGAAAGGGGTCTATTTGATAAACCAACAAATAAAATGTAATTTTCCTTTTATTTGCACTTTTAATTATTTATAATATGCACATTTGCATCTCTATGTCATGTTGTTATTATGTTGCCAACATTGTGTCAAACACTTTGTCTTTGATCTTTGAATTGCACTAATAAGATTACATCTGTCATATTGCTATACATTTGACCACCTATTTATTTTAATAACACATATGAACTTTTATAACTGTATAATCTTAGTGTTATAACATTTTCAGACTTATGTGTATTGTAGTCTGGTAGTGATTATTTCACACTAATTTCGACATATTGATACATGACCTTAACTTGATCTACTTACTCCAAGCATAATATATTGTTTCTTTGGGGTAATTTGTGATATTAGTGTGCAAATTATAGAACAACAGAATTAGAAACTATACTGAGATTTAAAAGTGTGGCATTTATAGATATTTTGCCTTTTAAATGAAACTTTTTCTTGTTTAGATTTTTTAATATATAATTAATAAAATGTATATATTATGTGAATTTTCTTTAATTTCAGGATACTAGCAGGTTTATTTCTATATGTAAAAAAAAAAGGTTCCCAATTTTTTTTCTCAATACATATAAATTCTGAAGGTGTGCACCTGAATTAAGTCTTCTATTTTCTAGTCCTTCTTATACAAGATTATTTTGTTTTATTTATTATTATTTGATTAATGGTAGCACCTACCCCTCCATAATTGCTATAAATGATTTTTAGGGGGTTAATAATGTTTGTGAATAGACCTGTGCACATTTTTCTTTATATTATTGTATAAAGACACTTTGGAAACTAAAGCCATTTATATCCCCAGCCATGCTGGCATGCTGTACACCAATTTTTCATTTACCTTCATTGGAGTTTGTGTATGTTCCTAGGTGCAGATCTGCAGCTGCAGATGGTTATAAGTGCAGGTTATTTTGACTATTGTTTGGTATTGTTTACTCTTTTGTTTAACCTTAAATTGTTCTAGAAATTCAAGTGTTACTTTTTCTTTGTTGCTTTATGGAATGCATCCCATAATAGGGGATATTCTTGAATTAATGTTGAGTCAGCAAGCTGAATGGCTCCCTATCCCTGCAATAGACGCTGCTCCATATTTATGTACAAAGCTGCTCTGTCAGCTTTGAATTATACCTTCAAAGCTGTCAGAGCAGCATAGTACATAGATATACAGCAGCGGCTATTGCAGGGAGTAGTACAGACAGGGATCACACGCTGTGTGAAGCGCGGCTTCGGCTGATTCTTGTCTGTATGTCTACCTGCAATACCCGCTGCTGTATATCTATGTACTATGCTGCTCTGACAGCTTTCAAGGTATAATTCAAAGCTGAAAGGGCAGCATTGTACATAGATATGGAGTGGCACCGAGAGCCCTGCCCCCCCCCGTCCCAGCAGAGGAGGTGTATGGTGCCGATAACAGGACGTTTCCCTTGCAGGAAATCGTCCCGTTTAT
>WWET01004503.1:2430-25930 GCA_011038615.1 Limnodynastes dumerilii | reverse complement strand
TTCTTACTTTTTGCCTCTTATAGAGTTTTCTGTACTAAATGCAAACATTGTTGCGGGTTTGGAAAAGTGGAGATGTTGACCATAGCAACCAATTAGATTCTAGCTGTCATTCTCTAGCATGAAATAGGAAAGTGAGAGCTAGAATTTGATTGGTTCTTATGGGCAACATCTCCATTTTTCCTTTCTCACAGCTTAATAATTCTGACATGTTACATCACGTGGTTTTGTAAGATTATAAAATATTGTCCACTATCTCTTTGTAGTTTTCTGCCTTATGGTTCATTACAACGTTCTGGCTCTAGATAAATGCTCTAGAGAGACTCCCATGCTGATTTAGCAGACCATTGAATCTCTGATTGAGCACTAGTTCTCCTATTTAAGGGCCTATAAATATTCCTTCTTTAAGTTTTGCATCACTGATCCTATTGAATTTCTTTCCTAAGTGCATAAATGCAAATCCTCTTTGATCCTGTCATGATCAGCCCGTTTTGCACTCTTCCCATCACCAGTGGTCACCCTTATGTCTCTTTATCAGACTTCTTGCAGTTGCAGCTTTCACGTGAGAGTCCACTATTCTATTCAGCCCTTGGGTCACTGAGGAATCCAGGAGACAAATGATATTCCATCAGAAGCTTGCTGGAAAGAGCAAGTTTAAGTAGCCAGGTGACAGGTGCTGTCTGTCAGGGATAATGAGAGACAGACACTTGACACTTGGCTACTTAAACTTGATTTTCCAGCAATCCTTTGCTGGAGTATCACTTGTCTCCTCGATTCCTCGAGTGTTTGTCTGGACATTATGCAATCCCATCTTGGATTCTTTGGACTTTCCAGTTTACCCTTGTTCCCATCTTTACCTTGCTATTTTCCTGGATATACTGTTCATTACACATTAACTAACTCCATGGATTATATCTGGACATTCCTGCATCTACCTTATTCCTTGTGTTCATTGTATTTGTTTGATACCCCTTGTTCGTTGCTTCCAGGTATACTAGTGTGTATTGTCATTGTCAGTTTCCTCTGTTTATTATGTTTATTGTTGTTTGTCTTGTTTCTTCTATTCATCTCTTTCCTGCATGCTGTGTCATTGTCTATTGTCTTTGTCTCTCTACATTCCCGCATCTTGTTTCTCTTTGTTCTTAACACTTGCCTTCTTCTCAGTGTCTGCACTCAGCTCTGCATTCTCACTTCACTTTTACTCTGTATCTGTGTCCTGTTTGCTTCTGTATTCCATCCAGTTCTCTGTGTCTTCTTATCTATGGCTTTCCTATTAGTGTCTCTGCTTGGTTTCATACTGTCTCACCACTTCTGTCTGGTGTCTGCCTCCTCTCTAGTTGTATTCTCCCTGTACTTGTGTGTCTCCCTTTCTGGTTTATTCTCTGCTACATGTGTATGTGTCTTCAGCTCTCTCTTTTCCTTGTGTACACTTGTGCCTTGTTTATTCCTCTGACATGTTTCACCATCTTCTATTGCTCCACTTATTAGTTTAATAAACTACCTATTTACTTATGTTATTGTTGCTTGTGGTTGATATCTGGATGCCCCAGAATGATGACATTGTAATGGCCTCTCCAAATTAACATTCTGTTCCAAAGGATTCTGTGGTACCTTCAACTCCTGATAATTTACAGTTTCTCCAGTTCCTGCATATTGAGATTCTGTTGCTCCGCTCCCAGATGTCACAAATCCTGCTGTATCTACCTGTCCCGTTCTGAGAGCATCATCTCCACCACTGAAAATCCTCTGTATCCACCACATTACTATGTTCCTTGCTCCAAAGCCCTAGCACCTTCTTCAGAACCATCCCTTTAATATACTCCCAGGCAGCCAGCACGGCTGTATCACAACCAAGACTATCCCCACAGTTAGACTCCACATTCAGTGAAGCAGTCCCAACACTTCTAAGGATGTCCCAGTTGAACACACAAGTTCATTGCAGACTAAAATGGCAATACTGCATCCCCTGTGCAGGTCTCTCGCTGAGTTTCAGCCTGGTTCCCTGGATTCTCCCTGTGTGTTATTAATGATTTATATATTTAAAGATCAACCTTTCTGTGTAGTCCACATTAGGGGTAGTTCTCACCATTGCACAGGAGGGCAATTTTTTTTCTCATTTCTGTATTTGCTGTTCCAGCCCTGCATATTTTATTCCCTTGTGTCCAGTCTGCAGAGCCCGGATCAAACAAGCCTTGATTCATGTCTCCAGTTGCAAGGGCTCAGCCCCAGGTTGTGTGTATAGTCTTGCATCCCCAGATAGAATGTCTAGTCTCTAAGCCCCAGATGGGACCAGTCTCTCCTCCCTAGGTGGGGATCCCGGTGTTCAATCACCAGGCAGACTTAACAGCCTCTCGGCCCCTGGTGGGTTCCCATGTTCTCAACACAGGTAGGGTTCCAAATATCATGGCCCTAGGAGGGCTTCCAAGTCTCTCAGTTAAATCTCAGAACTAAGTTAAATCTGTCAGATCTGATTTTTTGGGTTCTGAGTCAAACTGAGACAGTTGTTGGTTTCTCCTACCAATTGTGGATTCAAAATCAAAGCTAAACATAATTTTCCTGGAAATTATTGATGTTGGGGTTTTGAATTCCCTATAAGGGACTCTCTCTTGATATTTCAGACAGGGGTGCTAAGGAGAACGGTTGCTAACTATAGTTGTGCTGTAGATGCTATCTAGTTGTGTGGACAGTTTTGACCTAATCCTTTATAACAGTCCTTATTATGTTGTCATATTTCCAACGCAAGAAATACAGATTGAAGAAATCCCATCATTGTAATGATCGAACAACATAAAACCCCAAGACTCTTAAAACACTGACACCTACAATTCTGACACAGAACATTTCCGATATGCTAATAATCCTGATAATGAAAAATTCAGACAAACAGAATTCTGACAAGATAACTATGCCAACAATGAAGAAATCCCAACATACAAAAATCCTGACATCCTAATAACCCTGAAACAAAGAAATTCTGACATACAAAATCCACGGCTTAAAAAAAATCCAGAAAAAGGCTGCTATGATGTTGTAAATGTCTGCAACTTAAATGTGTAACCCTATATACTTTAACTCTTTATTGCTATAATAAAATCCAGACACCTCCTAAAATCCATCTATTTATTTATTAATTAACAGGTTTTTATATTGTGCCATCAGATTACGTAGCGCTTTACAACTTTAACAATCATTATAACACGACTTGGTGGTAACAGACAGACTGTGTGGGTAAGAGGGCCCTGCCACAGGCTTACACGATATAGGATATTAGGGATTGATACATAAGGGAAGTGCTATGTAATCACACAATGGACCAGCCAGCTTGAAGGGTAAAAGTGCTCAGTGCTCTATTTGATCCAGTCACAGAGCAGTGTTAGTAACAGAACTGAGGGGGATATTAGTATAGAATGAAAGGGAACAAGTTTGGTTTAATCATGAAATGAGGGCCATATAATATAGTTGTTGTAAATAGTGTAGACAAATGTAAAGTAGGTTGTGGAATTTGGTAGCTTGTCAGAAGAGGTGAGTTTTAAGGGAGCGTTTAAAAGTTTGGAGAGTAGAATATAGTCTTAGTGGGTGAGGAAGGTTATTCCAGAGAGTAGATGCAGCCCGGGAGAAGTCCTGTAACTGGGAATCAGAGCATTTGCTTAGTATGGAGGAGAGCTGTATTTCCTGTGAAGATCTGAGAGAGCAAGCTGGGATATATCTTGAGATGAGTGAGGATATGTATGCAGGTGCAGTCTTATTGATGACTTTGTAGGTTAGCAAAAGTATCCTGCATTTGATTCTGTAAAATACATATAAGCAATGTAGGGACTAACAGAGTGGAGAAGCTCTTGAAGAGCGATGTGATGACAAACCATACTTAAATGTAACATTATGACTGTATTCACAATGAAAAAACAAAAAACTAAATAAAATTGATAACACAAGAGACAACGTTCAACTTTATTAACAATGGGCCAGATCCAGAACAACGCTTGTGAACGAATTTACGCGTGGCGGAAATGTAAAATCGCCTTTTAGTAAGTACTGCGCATGTGCACCATAGCTAATATGCTCCGTAACGTAGCGTAAATGTGAACGTATGGGCCATTCACGTATGTGTCACGTAAATATTTACGTGCGGTGGTGCCAATTTTACGTGAGTCCAAAATATGTTTGAAATACATTATGTAGGCAGTGGTTTGTATTTAAAGTGTACAGTATGGGCGTGCTTAGCTGCATAAATACGTGTTGGCCATACGTACGTGAGCGGATCACATCGGTTACGTTGCCAAAAGTTAAGGTAGGGTTTGGAAAGCGTATCTTGGTCAAAATAAGTACGTTAAAGGGGTGTGCCGAGGGGAGTGTATAGAAGGTACGCACGCGTAAATACGCTACACGAGGAAACGTATTGCAAGCGGAGTTCTGGATCTACCACGATGCTCCGATCAAAATTACAGTATAAACAATGGGACTTGGTATTTCATGAAAGGTAGCCAAGCAATGTAACAAAGCAATAAGAAATGCCAGTAGGATACTTGTAAGTATTGATAGAGGAATTAGTAACAGCAATAGAGAAGCAATAATGCTACTTGATAGGTCTTTGGTACGGCCTCACATAGAATACTTCAGTTCTATATGTCATAAATTCTGAAGGTCATAAATACTTTATCAATTGTGTAGAAGAAAAGCTCAGTGATGGGGCATTCATTTTTAGGTTGGTATGTTGGGAAGATGGGAAATAGTGCAAGGAGTAATACAAATAAAGGATAAAGGTGGGAGTAGGACAAGGAATGACATTTTATATATATTCATGGCCTAGATCCAGACATAATAATTATAACTAAATTTGGCTGGGGGAACACACTGCACATGCACGTGGCAGATGTTACTCATCGTAACTGTGATTGTATGTGACTTTGTATGATAGAGCTGCCATCCCTATGCAAAGACTATTATAGGCATTGTGGGTGGGAGGAGGCATTTAAATTGTACAGTATAGGCTTGGTTAGGCACTTACAAATGACAACACATTATGTACAACACACAAGAAAAAGTTATGGTAGGGTTCTGAACTCTGTAAGTGATAAGAGAGTGCCAGGGGGAGTGCATTTAACCTTAGTAGTGGGTAATTTTGGTACGCTGTCATATGTAAAATGACCTTAAGTCTGGCCACATGTGCACCTACAGTATGGGCACACTTTATGTTTCACTGTTTACGCAGTAAAAAAAAGTACAGAAAAATTATGAGAAATGTTTTTCTGCAATGTAATGTACACATTTACCACCACCCAACACACAGAATATTGTACATTGTACACATTTACCACCACCCAACACACAGAATATTGTACATTGTTAACCAACTTTTTGGAATGATACTACGGACCCGATTCACACAATTCCTATGATTTTAGGTGCGTATATTTAAGAATGGATGCCATGCGCATGTGTAGTACCTTTTCTATGCTATTTGCATTAAACATAAGTTAACAAATTCCGTGCTTACACACCACAAACTTAAAATCTCTAGGTTCATAGTAACATGGGCGTTCCATGCATAATGACCTTAGCAGATACAAAGATTTGGGTGCAGAGAGGCATTTAAATGACCAAATGAAGGCGCGGTTATGCAGTTAAGTTCCTAAGTAGACACGCTACGCATTCAAATTGCGAACCTACAGTTAAGGGAGCCCTACGGCACTCGTAAGTCACATAAGAACCTGAAAACCAGGGGCGTGCCGAGGAAGTGTTTTTTGCTATTAGTTGTATATTTAGGAACCTATCGCATTCTTAAGTGTAAATCAGGTCCTACATCACAAAAGTGGATAGTATCACTAGCTCAGTCTCTGAATCTCTGTCTAGCTAGTGTCACAGGGTCAGCTTCAAACTTCCATCTGACCCCAGTTCTCTACAAGCTGCTTCAATAAGTAGCATGCAAAATGCTAATGTTATAATATCAGTATCAGACCCTTTATGGTTACTTTATGAATGATTAAACTAAAAATAAATTGAAAACAAAATTGAAGAGGGTGATGAAATTCATTGCAATTTCCCTGTAGATAAGTTGTTGTTTTTTTTTTTTAACTGTGGCTTTGCCTAGACTTTAGAAGAATAAAAATAATCTTCTTAGTTCTCAAAAGAATCAAAGAACTAAAGAACTGTTACTACAGTGATTCATTATTCTAACATTACATTTATTTCCAGAAGGATATAATGCAGATTTATTAATTCTATAGAATTCCATAAAAGGATATGGCAATGCATTTCTGAGAAGTTTGTAGTATATAATCTTAAACTATTAAATGACAAATGTGAGGAAAATATATTTTAATTTTAAATGTTTAAAAAAAAAGTGTATTACTTTGTATAAATAAGGTTATAGAATAAATATAAATTAGTTAAGTGTTTTTTTCCCCCCACAAGTTTGTGACATTGCTGAAAACTGCTGCTGTTTAATTTATCTCTGGCTCGCAAATTTTTCATTTTGCTGCCAACAACCTTTTTCCAAATTTTATCATAAAGAAACAGGTGCCCAGCAGAGGAGGTTTATTGATTAGGAATTGTGTTTGCAAAATTGTAGGTTTAGCATTTATGACTTGATCCATACTTCAGTAAGAAATTCGGGGTGATTTTCTGTCAGCATGAATGTATGCACCAGATATTACGGTATGCAAATCCAGGCAGGGGAAGCATTTACATTTTACAGTTGAGGCTGGGTTTGGCATTCTGTGTGGATCAGAAGTCGTACAGACCACTGATCTACATGAGAGACTTAAGGTTTATGGCAGCATAAACCAACTAATGTCTGCACAATAGAGAGGAGTGACAGGGGAGTTCCCTCCCTTCTTCCATGTGAACTGCCAGATCTCCGTGAGGTTGGTCAAGATCCGGTCCGTAGACTTAAAATATCAAATTCATAAAGTTGTGTCACATAAACTGTATTTTGCTTTTAAAATACAGACAGAAAACTGGTGATTTTGCAAAGTTGATGCTGACTTAACCTTAGTGCATAGTACAAGTTGTTACAATTAGACCTACAAGTTTGATTAGAAGGCAAAAAATATACACTGTAACTCAATATAACAAAATAAATATTACTTTATATTGCTGCAGCATTTACAATTATGTTTTATATAAAAAAATAAATTATCTTAACTATAAAAACTTTTTTTCATTTCATTATACTTAATTGTAAAACTCTTTCCTAGATATCACTAAAAAATGTTACTGTAACTAAAATGAAAGTCACATTATTGTTTTTGTTTAAATTGCTCTTGAGATTTATAAAGTGTTATATTTATGATAGCTTATCTTGATCTTCTAACTATTTACAAGAAATGTTGTAGATTTTACAATAAACATTGTCAACTGTTCACATCAGTCTGCACTTTACTGTTTATACATCACTTCTTTACAAAATTAATTTGTACACTATTTAGACACTATGTAGACACTATTTAGACACTATTTAGACACTATTTAGACACATAAGGATTTAGGGCCGGATTCACAACCCCTTATTTTTTTTTACGTACGTGCCTTATTTACCGAATCTATCTACTACACATGTGTAGTAACTATTTGACACTATCCACGTAGCGTTTCGTTATGTAGATTGCATACATCCAGTATTTAAAGACCGTATGTACGCTATTTACATAATGAAACGCTACGTAGATAGCGTAAAATAGTCACTACGCATGCGTAGTAGCTAGATTCGGGAAATTAGGCACGTGTGTAAAACATACGGGGTTGTGAATCCGGCCCTCAGATTTTAACTTCTGCCAAGAATGGATGAGTAATGTTCTAAAAAAAAAAATTGAGGAAACTGTAGCGATTTTACCATTGGCAAGGTAGGGACTTAAGTAAAAGTAATGATTGTAAGGAGAGAACACACTGGGTTAATAAAGGCGTTAGATATTTACAAACAAAAACTAATACTGGATATGAATATGTTGTATGATAATATCCTTGCCAACGATATTTTGTCATGGTTTCATATGTCTACCTGGCAAGCTTAGTTAATTATATTGGTAATTTTTTGTTACTATACAAAAAACTAAATAAAGAATCTTTTACAATAAAAACTAATACTTGATATTTTTTTTTCAGAACAGCTAAAAAGAAATAATGGTGAATCAGACATCAGTGAACTATTTCGAAATTCTGCCATTTTCTGATTATATGAAAATTAAGAAATCCATTTCTGGTTCACTCTTCTTGCTTTATTCACATTTGCAATATCAGTGAATTTGTCTGTAATCACAGTAATATGCCTAGAACCAAATTTGTCATTTGTAGACATGTTATACACAACGGTCACTGTCCCCAAATTTCTGGAAATCTTGTTATCAGGGAAAAATATTGTTTCTTTTGCACAATGCTACACACAGTTTTACTTTTACATTGTAGCAGGTTCAGTGGAGGAGATTCTGTTATTTATTATGGGGTATGACCCATATGTCGCTATCTGTCTCCCCTTACACTATCACCGTATCCTGAGTAAGAGGAACTGTGCTTTGATCACTACAGGATTGTGGGTGACGGCCTGGTTAAATTCATTACTACTTACTATCTGGGCTTTATACAGGACTGTCTGCCATACCATCCACCAGTTCTTCTGTAATATAAAATCTTTTATCAGGATCTCCTGCACAAACATAGCATCACTTTATATAGTCATTGCTTTAGAATTTTTGCTACTTGGTGTTGGCCCAATTTTATGTAGTGTCATGTCCTACATAAACATTTTCTTAGTCATTCTGCGCATCAAGACCAGCGATGGAAGAAGAAAAGCCTTCTCCACCTGCTCATCCCACCTCTCTGTCATCACCTTGTACTATACATCAGGTCTATTAGCTATTCTTTTCCCAGTGTATTCTGATGTGATGGATTTTTTGTTCACTGTATTCTATACAACAGTTATACCCATATTAAATCCCATTATATACACTCTACATAACTCTGGTATAAAGAAGGCTCTGAATAAAATGATTCAGGAAAGAGGAATTAAACATGTCTAATTCTCTGTCCCTTCCTGTTGAAACTTGAATAGGCTTTGTAATGTGGCAACAGCTAATATTAAGCTGATTTTATAAATGTAATTTAAAGATCATTGATCAGATTTTTAAGTAATCCAAATAATACATCTGTTTGTAAAAAAAACAAAACTCTAGTAGTCTAATAATTACTTTTAATAACTTTTGACAATATTATATGAAAGAAATTGATATACATTTATAACACAATTTATCAAATATAACACTATCCCTCCTGGTTTTTTGTTTTTTTTACAATATTTTTAACAGTATTTTCATGCTATAATGAAAATTAAAAATAGTTTAACTGAGTTGCTCTTTCAACACACTGAGATAACACAATTTGAGACTATACTGGGATTAAACCAGAGGTGAACTTATGTCCAAAGTATTGCTCATGTCAGCATTAAATAGCACTGCTCTGAAATGAAGCACACTTAATGAGTGGGTAAGTATGTGGAAAAATAAATTCAGCATATTAACACATTCATTAATAAAATCTTCTATTTAGCGCTATTTTCAAAATAGAGACATCCAAATATTAGCTTTCAGCTGTCCTTGTTTTGGAAACAGAATTTTCCATACAGAGACTGCATCCCCATTGCTTTTACCTTGGACCCTTTTGATGCACTTTTAGGCATCTCATTAGGAGAAACATTTTTATTTGTACTTACACTGTTACATCAACATATTTTGCACTTTTTTTTAACTTTAAACATTTTTTTATTATTTCAAATTAAAATGTAAAAATAGTGCTCATAAAATAACACGTATAGTCAATTTAGAAGGAATGACCCAATTTACCAACCCTCAGAAAAGGTTCAAAGTTAGGGTAATATTTTAATCCCCAGTAATGTTCATATTCAGCCCAAATTCTAATCCAAAAAAGAAAAAGAGAATCTTATTTCTGTTGTTCTTTCTCTGATGTTTTAATAGAGTCCAATATTTTGAACAATAGTGGAATAGTGGGAACTATGATTGTCCAATATAACATACATAATCCACTCTATTTAGTGAGTCTGTATACTCATAATAAATATCTTGAATACTGGACATGTAGATATCAAGTTTTTCTCCTTACTTCCTTTTTTCCAATATGAGAATATTTCTCCTTTACTCTAAGGTTATATAATAGGGGGAGAAAAAGAAAATACAATAGTGTCATACATTCACAATTCTACAGAGTAATATATCCAGTATGTACTTAAAATATAAATTCTTTACACCATACAACAATGCTTACATCCACAGTCTCAGCAAAAAGCAAAAAATTGTCACTTTTCAAGACAAATTTATTAAAGTTAATTTAAGCTGATAAGTACATAAATACCCATATCTTATTAGATAAAAACAATTCTAATAAAAAATGAAATCCAATAAATGGAGCTCCAGGTGGTGGGTGTCAGGCAACTGACTAGAAGACAGTAAATATTAAAAGGAGCATCAAAGCAGTAGGTCAGAGTGTGTAAATGGACCCAAGATCTTTGAGCTGTAAGATGCTATCTTTTCCTTTTGTCTTCAGAAAGATGCTGATATGTCCACCCACTTCCACCAGTCATGTAGTCTTTTTCAAGGTGATGACAGAGGATGCAACTGATTACATATAAACCCACTATGACATCTCCAAGAGAGGAAAAAATGACTACATAAATTATACATAGTACATAGACGTCATACAGGGTTCAAAGCAGTATTATTATTATTATTATTATTATTATTATTATTACTTATTTATAAGGCGCCGCAAGGTGTCCACAGCGCCGTACAAAATACAACAACAAAATACAATACAGACATACAGGGTAGAGATGGACAGCATAGTACATAATAAAATGCAATATAAATATAACAATATCACAAAAATTCAATAAAGTGAAGCAAGGCAACATGCAAGGTGTAAAGCTTGGCAGTACAGGGAGGAGGGGATAGAGCGCAGTGAGAGGTTGCCACCAGGTGGGGATGTTGTAGAAGGGTAGCAAAGGGGGACAAGAGAGTGTAAGAAGTGAGGGGAGAGTGGTGGAGGAGGGAACAACACTAAGATGGAGGGCCCTGCTGACATGAGCTAACACACTAAGTGAGAGTTATGAACCTAGGGAAGAAATAAGGAGGAGGAAGGAAGTGGATTGCTAGTGTGAGTGGAGTATAGGGGAAGGAAGGAAAAGAAAGAATAGATGTAGATGCAGTGAGGATGTTAAGTGGAGGAGAGGTAGACTATCCTGAACAGGTGTGTTTTGAGTAAGGCCTTGAAGACCTGCAATGTAGGGGAGTCTGACTGAAGAAGGAAGGTCATTCCAGTGCAGATGTACAGCACGGGAGAAGTCCTGGACATGGGCATGAAATGTGGTGATCAGTAGGGTGGTCAGACAGCAGTGTTTAGAAGAATGGAGAGAGCAGGATAGAGTGTGCATGTTGAGGAGGGAAGAGTGGTAGGGAGCAGTGGATGAGAATATGACCTTAAAGATGAGGGTAAGGAGTTTAAAGAGGTCTGAAGTGGACAGGAAGCCAGTGAGGGTTTGACATAAAGAAGGTATACGCCGAGGTAGACCTGCATGAGAGGAAGATGATCCTGGAAGCAGCATTAAGTATAGATTGAAGGGGGGCAAGATGGGTGAGCGAGAAACCATTGAGGAGAAGGTTATGAGGCATGATATGACTAGGGAGTGTATGAGGGTTTTGGTAGCTTCATTGCTGAGGAAGGGTAGGATGCGTGCAATGTTGCGTAGGTGGAAACAACAAGAATGAGAGAGGGCATGGATGTGAGGTATAAAGGAAAGTGATGAGTCAAGGATGACTCCTAGGCAGCAAATTTGAGGGGATGAGTAGACAGATGTAAAAAACAATGATTTCCATTTTATCCATACTCAGCTTGAGGAAGCATTTGGCCATCCATGTGGATAGGGACAGTAGACAGTAGAGAATGGTTGAGGTCTGGGGAGGAAAGGTAAATTTGAGTTTCATCAGCGTAGAGGTGGTAGTTGAAACCAAATGTGCTGGTTAGGTTACCCAGCAAGGAGGTATAGAGGGAGAAGAGGAGCAGGCCAAGGACAGAGCCCTGGGGGACACCAAATGGGAGTGGAGGGAGGGGGGTGAGCTAGGGGTGGAAACAGAGATGGTGTGGACAGAGAGATAGGAGGAAAACCAGGAGAGAGCAGTGAGAGGATTATTATAAGCAGAAAAGGATGGTCAATGGTGTCAAAAGCAGCTAACAGATCAAGAAGGATGAGGATGAAGTAGTGGCCATTGGATTTGGCAGATAACAGATTACTGGTCACTTTGGTAAGGGCAGTCTCAGTGGAACGGAGGGGCCGTAAACCAGATTGGATTTGATCCAGAAGAGAGTTTTCAGGGAGGTAGAGGATGAGACATTGGTAGACTAAGCACCTAAGGAGTTTGGAGGCGAAGGGGAGAAGGGATATAGGTCAGTAGCTGGATGGGGATGTAGGGTGCAGATTAGACTTTTTGATAATAGGTGAGACAAGGGCATGCTTAAAAGAGGAAGTAAAATGAAAACAATATATGGTTAATTTATGAATGCTTTAACTTTTAAAAACAAAATGAAGAGGGTGATGTAATTCATTGCAATTTCCCTGTAGGTTTTTTTTTTTTTGAACTGTGTATTTGTCTATACTTTAGCAGCATATAAATAATCTTGTAATTGCTCAATATGATCAGAGAACTAAAGGACTGCTACTACAGTGATTCTTTATACTATAATTAAATATATTTTCAGAAGGAAATAAGACACTTTTAAAAGTTTTATACAATTTCATAAGAGGATATGGCAAAGCCTTGCTGAGAAGTTTCTAGAATAAAATCTTAAATTATTACATGACAAAGGTGAGAACAATACACTTGCATTCAAGTGTTTTAAAAAAAAATGTATAGTATAGTATAGTATAGTATAGTATAGTGTAGTGTACTATAATATAATATATTAGTGTACTATAGTAAGTATAAATAAGCTTATAGAAAATTTTTAAATCTGTATATACATTATATATTCTTTTCATATTACCGATTTCTATTTAGTGACAATAGTAAGTTTACTCTTACTTCTATGAATGCATAGATATTGTTTTAGTAACTATATACTATGTAATCAGAATTTAAAGTATTGGTGATGAAATGGCACATTATTACAAATTTGTATGGATAATATTTTGAACAATTTTTTTTTTTCTTTCTTTTACACGTTTGTGACATTGCACCAGATCCAGAGTTATATTATTATTATATTATTACACATATCTGCGCATATGCCTGGCAGATGTTGCTGAGCGTAGTTAGGGATTTTCCTTAGGCAGGATCGGGCGTCCCTAACTGTAGTATAATTACAGAGAAAGGGGCGTGTCAATGTCACGAACACCGCAACTACACTACAGTTTGGGAAGGTAGGCAGGGGAAGCAGGGAAATGAAGCAGGAAGGACAGGGGTAGGAGATTACGACCAGTAATTATGCCGCCAAAAGTTAGGGTAGCCTGCAGCCGGCGTAACAGAGTGTAAATACTGCAGGATGGGGGGAGTGTCAGGGGGAGTGCATTGAAGTTATGCTGTGCATTAGCACGCACAGTGCTTCATCGTAGGTCTGGATCAAGCTCATAGTGACCAGCGATTCTTTTACACTGTTGTTTAGACTTGAACTAGGAAACACCGCCTTTCAACTCTAATACTATTTGCAAACAGATGAAATATGACTCTCCTGAACATGGTTTTGCCCAGGTGTAACTTTCCTCTTTTATTTTCAAACTCTTGATCTGTTCCATTGCTGTTTCATTTTTCTCTCACTTGCAAATTTGTAATTTTGCTGTCAATAACCTTTTTTTAATAGAATATATAATGAAGAAATGGGTACTTAGCAGAGGGGGTATACTGATTAGGATTTATGATGTCAAAATATGCAGATTTAACATCTAAAATGAAATGAACAAATTGATAAGGCTGTGTCTGATATACTGTATTTTAAATTTAAAATACAGATAGAATACTGGTAATTTTTCTAAACCAATGTTAACTTAGCTTTAGTGCATAGGCCAGGGTATGTATTAAAGTGATTCTTATAGGTGTGAGTAAAATGCAGTGAAAAAGCATGTTGGGATGCAATATAACATAATATACAAATACTGTATAAAACTCTCAAAGGCATTAACTTTCTTTCATTTTAATATGTTTTATTGTAAAATGTTTTCCTAAAAATGTCACATAACCCTGGAATAAGTAAGTCTGATATTTACTGTATAATGTAAAATCAGGATTTGAAATAATAGTATTTATTCATTTTAAGCACTAACCTCAATTAGTAATGAGAATTTCAATATAATATGCATGAGAATGGATAAAATCATTAACATAAACTGTTATCTTTAGGGGTATTTTAATTGTAGTTGTATAGAAATTAAGTTCCTTAAGTTTTTTTTTAAATATAAAAATAATATCTAAATCCTTTTTATTTGCTTAGTCTCTCTTTTTGTTATTTAATTTAGATACTTTTTTCTTGAGATTCTTAACGTGATATATTTATGATAGTTTATATTGATCTCCTAACCCTTTGTGTAGAGTTTAAATATGAAAGTCCATTATTTGTTCAATTTACCATGGTCAATTGTTCCCATCATACTGCACTTTACTGCAAATACATCACTTCTTTACAGAATTATTTTTCTTAAAAACATTTTAGTCTTGATTTCAACATTTAATTTTAATGTGACTGGGCCAGATATATCCACAAATGCTTAGTCGCACTATTCATACATGTAAAAATTCAGATTTTATTCATTTCTATGAATGCAATTTCGCTGCCTTAATTTTCCTTATCAAGCGTAGGGATATTTCTAGAAGTACAGAGGTCTGGAAGAGTACATAGAGAGAGAGAATGCCTATGCCGTCATCTGACTAACAGGGTCGTGATTGGTTGTAATATTCTCTTATCGGTTAGTACATACTCTCACAAAGCTCTAAACATGTACAGTGGGGTAAAGTGGTAGTAATCCCACTGAAACATGCAGAGGATCTGCACTATATTGAAAGTTTGGATCTAGACTCAAGAAGGAGCTTGAAATTAAGAGAGGAAGGTTACACCTGGGCAAAACCATGTTAATTGCAGGGGGAGTCAAGTTAATTTTATTCTTTGCATGCTGGGATATATCTTTGAATTGCTTACTACATACAGATAGAAACCAGCTTTACTATCACACTTTTATTTAGACTTGGGATAGGAAACATCACCTCTCAACTCTAATAATGTTTAACAACAGATGAAATATGACTCCCTGCAATCAACATGGTTTAGCCCAGGTGTAAATTTCCTCTCTTAGGACCTGATTCACACTTAAGAATCTTCTAAAAATAAGAACTTAAAGTCACTCCTGGACAAAACCATGTTGATTGCACGGGGGATTAATTTAATTGTATTCTTTGCATGCAGGGATATATCTTTGAATTGTTTACTGCACACAGATACTGACCAGCTTTACTATTACACTGGTATTTAGACTTAGGCTGGGAAATATCACCTCTCAACACTAGTACTGTTTGCAACAGATGAAATTTGACTCCCCTGCAATCAACATGGTTTTGCCCAGGTGTGACTTTAAGTTCTTATTTTAAGAAGATTCTTAAGTGTGAATCAGGTCCTTAATTTCAAGCTTCTTCTTAAATCTGGATCCAGCCCTATGTAATTATTTGACAGTGTTACCTTATCAGAAGAAAAGTAAAGGGAACTGTAGAGATCTTAACATTGACAAGGTTGGGACTTCAATGTCAGAAGAAAAAGAATACACTATATAAAAAAGGCATCAGACAATAAAAAAAAAACTAATACTTTTTTTCAGAAAAGGGAGAAAGAAATAATGGTGAATCAGACATCAGTGAACTATTATGAAATTCTGCCATTTTCTGATTATATTAAAAGTAAGACCTTCATTTCTGGCTCACTTTTCTTGCTATATGCGATTGCAATATCAGTGAATTCTTCTGTAATCACAGTAATATGCCTGGAGCCAAATTTACATCATCCAATGTATCTCTTCATCTGCAATTTGTCATTAGTAGACATATTATACACAACGGTCACTGTCCCTAAATTTCTCTACATCTTATTATCAGGGAATAATATTGTCTCTTTTGCACAATGCTACACACAGTTTTACTTTTACATTGCAGTGGCATCAGTGGAGGAGATTCTGTTATTCATTATGGCGTATGACCGATATGTTGCTATCTGCCTTCCCTTACACTATCACCGTATCCTGAGTAAAAGAAACTGTGCTTTGATCACTACAGGATTGTGGATGACAGCCTGGTTAAATTCAATACTACTTACTATCTGGGCTTTATATATGACTGTCTGTCATTCCAATATCATCCACCAGTTCTTCTGTGATATAAAGTCTTTGAGCAGGATCTCCTGCACAAACATAGCATCACTTTATATAGTCATTGCTTTTGAATTTTTGTTACTTGGTGTTGGCCCAATTTCATGTAGTGTCATGTCCTACATAAAAATCTTCTCAGTCATTCTGCGCATGAAGACCAGCGATGGAAGAAGAAAAGCCTTCTCCACCTGCTTATCC
This sequence comes from Limnodynastes dumerilii, assembly GCA_011038615.1. Taxonomy (NCBI): domain Eukaryota; kingdom Metazoa; phylum Chordata; class Amphibia; order Anura; family Limnodynastidae; genus Limnodynastes; species Limnodynastes dumerilii. Next base: position 9,339 of record WWET01004503.1, on the reverse strand, counting down.
CACCTCTCTGTCCTCACCCTGTACTATACATCAGGTCTATTAACTCTTCTTCTGCCAGGCTATTCTGATGTGATGGATTTTGTATTCACGGTATTCTATACAACAGTTATACCCATATTAAATCCCATCATATACAGTCTACAGAACTCTGGTATAAAGAAGGCTCTGAATAAAATTATTGGGGGAAAGAAGAATTAACCTTGTCACCTTTTTTGTCTCCTCCTGTTGATAAAACTTTGTAAAGTGGCAACAGCTAATATGATAAATTAATTAAATAACATTACTGGTTTTGGGCCAGATCCAGACCTAAGTGCAGTTTAAGTATGATCTCATAGCGTATTTATGCTATCGTAAGTACTATGCACTCCCTTGGGCGCTTCCCTTGGTGGCTCATAATTTAGCTGATATACAACTACCATAACCTACCTTAACTTTTCCAAGCGTAACCGTGGTCGTACATTACATCCTGATGGTCGTAACTACCTAACCCAGCCCGTACTGTATAATTTAAATGCCTCCATTGCGTATTTACGGCTAGCGTAGGGTTGACACGTCCCTTCATACGTAGTTGCGAAATTGTTACGACCGACCAGAGTTACGATGCGTAGCATCAGACTTGCGCATGTGCAGAACATACAAACAGTCGAAGTTACGTAAGCAACTTGCGTTACTTTGCTGTCGTACTTAGTTCGGGATCTGGCCCTTCATGTCTATTTATAATAGTAATACTTTCCACTTTTTTTTTTACAATATTTTTATCAGTATTATTATGCTAGAATTCAACATGAATGACATAAGTCACAATAGTTTCATTATCATTTGTTAAGTTAAGCTCTTTTGGCACACTGAAATTTGAAACCATACTGGAGCTAAATCAGAGGTGAACTCCAGTAGTGTTGCTCATGCCAGCATTAAATAGCACTGTTTATGCCCTGAAAAAAACCCACAATTAATTTCATGCAATGCAGAGCCAAACACAAGTCACTACATTACAGCTTGCATTTTGAAGTGTGTTTGTGGGAGGAAAAGGGTGGAGACAAGTAGTCAACGTATAGTGTATACTGATCCAGACTAGAGATGAGCAGCAACCCCCGTTTTTGGTTTTGGTTCAAAGCTTTTGTCGTGTTTTGTTTTTGGTTTGGCCAAAACCACCCTCAAATGTTTTGGTTTTAGTTTTGATTTTTTTTTATCAATTAAAACATTTATAAAAACTGCTAAAGTCATGTAATTTGTATGTGTTTTGGTAATAATAACAACAATATCATTCATTTCCAATGATTTTCAGTCAAGTGAGAAATTTTTTTTTAGCTGTATTTGTTAAACACTTCTGTGATAGAGCAGCAGCACACAGACAGTTTAAAAAACATCTATGGAGCATAGTGGCAGGCAGACTGGCAGTTTAATAAACTATAGGACCCTATAGAATGTTTTTATAACCTCAGAAAAGATAAAGCCTACTACAAAGAGTGGAAGTAAGTAACGCAGTGGAAGCAAGAAAATTTCTAGAATTTCTAGAAGGAAAATGAAATCACCAAAATGGAGTAATTCATAAAAAATTAAGCATCCAAATGTTCATGACAATGGTCCGAGTCCTTTGTTGTTACTATGGGCTCCATTTAGTATATCGTTGCAAGAGAGCGTACATTTCCAAATGCCCACTCGCTGCAACTCTCAGTGAGCATTACCGCTCTATTAGTTGAAATCGAGATCCCACGATGATCCGCTAGACTTTAGCTGGCATCGAATGAAGCAGAAGTGCCCACGCATGCACAGTAGCTGCCTTTTGGGACTTAAAAACTTTTATGTCTCAAAAGGCAAGCTACACTGCGCATGCGTGGGACTCCGAGGCAGAAGCCACGCCGGGACAAGTAAACTGTTTATTTTGTAATGTTCTTTTATTTTATTATTATTTTAAAGTATTTTTTATTAATAATTTACTAATTCATTTATATAATTTTTTTTGTACATTTTTATTTGTGTTTTGTATTACAGCGGTCTCCCGATATATACCCCCCTTTTCTTCCCCCCTAATAACAGCTATTAGGTGGAAGAAAAGGGGGATATATGGGGGGGCCGCTATAATACCTACCCTAACGCCATTTAATGTGTCAGCGCAGATTGTTAAAATCCACACCAACACTTTGTAATTAGAACGATCAGCCGGCCCGCATTCCTTAGAGCGGGCCGGCGATCGTGACTGCAGAAGCTGATGATCGCCATTGTTTCCTTGCCGATCATAGCTTTGTAAATTGTGGACACATTGTTTTTAGAAACAAAGGACCTGATCCAGACCTAGTTAAGTGCTTGAACTTAGTTACTCCTGGGCTAAACCATGTTGGGGGTGTCAAGTTAATTGTATTCTTTGCATGCAGGAATATATCTTTGAATTGCTTACTGCACACAGATATTGACCAGCGTTACTATTACACTGTTCTTTAGACTGGGGATAGGAAACATCACCTCTCAACTCTAATACTGTTTGCAACAGATGAAATATGACTCCCCTGCAATCCACATGGTTTAGCCCAGGAGTAACTAAGTTCAAGCACTTAACTAGGTCTGGATCAGCCCCCCGGTGTCTACCATGTAACAGCATTTTGGAAGTTATGTATTTATCCTACAAGCACGATTTGAAGCACATGTCTGGATCCAGCCCTTTATATATATATATATATATATATATATATATATATATATATATACCTTTGGGATATTGTGATGGATACATTACAATAACAGGTTAATTAGTTTACTTAAGGGTACACTTAGCACTTTATCTTCACACCTCCATTTTCCACAGGCACTATATAAAAAACTATTGATGAAAAGTAAATATTGCAGGCAACTTGTGAAAAATAGAGAGCCCTAATAAAATTTTTATAAAAGACAGTGCAGCTTAAAATCAACACAACAACTAATAAACAAATATAAGCTGTTTCTGTGCAATGTCTACCAGTAAACAGCTTCAACCATCATGTGTTCTCCTCAATTTTACTATCTGAAATGGCTGACAAATCACAAAGGATTGCCTTACAAAGAAACAAAATCATGCAACATCCGAGGATTATGGGAAAATTATGTTTTACTTTGATTTGAGGGACATAAGGGACAGACATAGAGGCTGGACATTTAAAGGGTTGGACAATGGAGGATGGACATTTAAAGGGGCAGATAATGGAGGCTGAACATTTAAAGGGGCAGACAATGAAGGCTGGATATTTAAAGGGGTAGACAATGGAGGCCAGACATTTTAAGGTGCAGACAATGGAGGCTGGATATTTAAAGGGACAGACAATCGAGGGTGGACATTTAAAGGGACAGACAATGGAGTCTGGACATAAGGGGCAGACAATGGTGGCTGGACATAAGGGGCAGACAATGGAGGCTGGACATTTAAAGGGACAGACAATTGAGGCTACACATAAGGGGCAAACAATGAAGGCTGGACATTTAAAGGGTCAGACAATGTAGTCTGGACATTTAAAGGGGCAGACAATGGAGGCTGGATATTTAAAGGGGCAGACAATGAAGGCCGGATATTTAAAGGGGTAGACAATGGAGGCTGGATATTTAAAGGGGCAGACAATGGAGGCCAGACATTAAAAGGGGCAGGCAATGGAAGCTGAAAATAAGTGGCAGGCAATGGAGGCTGGAGAGAAGGGGTAGACATGGGGCTGGATTTTAATAGTGGCAGACATAGAGGCTAGACATTTAAATGGATAGAAAATGGGGGCTTGGCATTGCAAGTAATAAAGAGGCAGACATGGAGGCTGAACATTAAAAGGGGCAGAATATGGGGGCTGGACATTACAAGTGGCAGACATGGGGGCTGGACAAATAATAAAGAGGCAGACATGGAGGCTGGACATTACAAGGGGTAGATATGGAGGCTGGACATTACAAGGGGCAGACATGTGGACTGGACATTACAAGAGGCAGACATGAAGGCTGGACAAATAATATAGAGGCAGATATGGAGGCTGGACATAATAATAAGGGGCAGACATGGAGACTGGACAAATAAACAGGGAGGAAACATATGGAAGACACAATAATAATAATAATAATAATGGGCCGACATGGAGGTAGGACATGATATGGAGGCTGGACATATGAATCTTGGACATATAAGGGGCAGATATATGGATGGCAGGCCTAATAATAAGAGGCAGACATATGGATGGTTGTCAAATAAAAGAGGCAGGCACTAGACCCACTGATCTTGGCATTGTAAGACATGCTGACTTTCCCAGATCACTGGGTGGTACAAGATATATGTCCTCTACCAGGCCGCAAAAAGTTGACCCTTTTTCGAATTCTCAAATGTTGGGAGGTATGTTATTATTATTATATTATTATTACACAGATACTGACCAGTGTTTCTATTACACTGTTATTTATACTTGTACTAGGAGCTATCACCTCTCATCTCTTATACTATTACAACCTGCACACCAGTACATCCAGTCCCCGGCCAGTGTGCTTGCCGGCCACAGACGGGCACTCAAGCAGGAGTGTCAACGAGTGTCACAACGCTGGTTGTTTGTAACGGGCAACCTAGACAATGTGTCACAGGTGGGCTTCACCCACAACTGGGTGCATATAGGTCCCTACACTGCACTACAAGGAAACACAACAAGCTAACCACAGATACAAAATGAAACCAGATAGCAGCAAAGCCACGTGGAAATAGAAGACAGCACCTAGACGGACGGTGAAAACAGACAAGGGCAAACACTCACAGAAACACACTGAGAGGCAGACAAGCGCACTGGAAAGGCAGGGAAGGAACACTAAACAGATGGAAAGGCAAGGATAAAGGGGCACTCAGGAATCAAGCACTGGAAACTGGAAACAGAGACACTGGCAGGAACTGGGACAGCAGAGCAGAGCTATAACCAGCACTGAATTCTGGAAGATAAAACCTATTTAAAGGGTAAGGATCCAATCAGGGAGCAGCAGTGGGAGGATCACAGTTCTAACGCTCAGCGTAACATCGTTACACTCCCCCTGACACATCGTATTTACACTGGGTTATGCCGTTTGAAGGCTACCCTAACTTTAGCCGGCATATCCCAGTGTAACTATGCTGGGACGGTGGCATTGTAACACAAACGCTGCCCTCCCAGCCTAATTACCCACCCTCCTACACTAACAGCAGCGTAGTAACGGAGGGGAATGCCCCCCTCCAGCGTTACTAAGCTGCTGCTACGGACGCCCGATCCTGGATCGCGCATTGCACTAGCTACACCAGGCAACATCTACCCTGCGCATGCGCAGATAATCTTTTTAGACGATCTTACGCTTACGCCCGGCGTATTAATGCCAGGCGTCGGAGGTCGGGATCAGGCCCATAGTGACCAGCATTACTATTACACTGTTCATTAAAAATCGGCTAGAAAACATAAATGAAGAATTGCAGTGGGTATTGTAATTTATTGCACTTTCCCTTTAGGTTAGTTAATTTGTTTGTAATGTGAAATTTGTCAAGAGATTAGTAGTATATAAATATTCTTCTCCGTTCTCAAGATACTCACATTATTGAACGACTGCTACTACAGGTATGCATTATTCTACATTTATCAGCACAATTGTACTGGTTAAATGCAATTCCATAAGAGGGCTTGGTGATACTTTGCTAAGATGTTTCTGGCTAAAAATATTAAATTATGATAAGACAAAGGTGAGGATTATTTTTTCCTTTTATGTCTTTTAGAAACATTCATTATTCAACCTCTTAAGATGTGTCTATTTATTATCAAGCATTGGATCACATCCTGTCAAATCGTTACGTTATTCTTATATTTTATTGCTACTTATTTCTTTTTTTTTTATTTAACATTACACTAGCTAATGAAATATAATTCTAAAAATGCATAAATCAGATTTTAACTGGATATAAGAAGGATGCAACCTTTAAATAAAGAGAAATATTAGAACACAGAGACAGCACTGATACTGGAGGGAGGTTGATGTGGAGGAAATGTGAAATAATATTACTTCACCAAAATAGTTAATAAGTGGAATAGTCTTTCTACCGATTCAGAGGTGGTAGAGACTAATTAGGCATGGGATAAACATAAAGATAACCTAAATCATCAAGGTTGGAGTTTTAAACAAATAACACGACTCTTAAATGTCATCAAATTTTATATTTCTATGTTTAAAATAAAAAATAGATGTATATACATTTTACTGTAATTATATACTGCCATCAACATTACATTATTATTGTTAATGACAATGTATTAATCTATAAGGGATTTTGAGTGGGTGCGGGTCCCACTGAAAACAACTCTTTTTCGAAAGGGCCGTTTTTGAAACCCCATTAGCCAAGATGGACCTGTATAGAATATTCCTGCTCCATCACAGGAAGGCATGCGCCGCTCTCTATTTCCCCAACCTGATCCTTATGCTAATTCTTACCCTAACCCTCCCCTTCCCTTAACCTATCACTAACCCCTCCTTCCCCATAGTCTAACCATAAGACTCTCTTCCCTGCAGCCAAGCTCTAGGACTCCCTTCCCCACAACCTAACTCTAAGACCCCTTTCTCCACAGCCTATCCCTAAGACTCCCCTCTCTGCAGCCTAACCCAAAGTCTCTGCTTCTCGCATCCACCCCCTCCCTGCAGCCTAATCCTAAAACAGTTCACCATCTAATCATCTACCTTACCAACTCCATCCTATATCCTCTCCAATCTGGGTTCTGCCTCCTGCACTCCACCAAAACTGCCCTGAGTAAGGTCACAAACAATCTCTTCTCTGCCAAATCTAAAGGCCACCCTTCCATCCTCATCTTCCTGTATCAGGCTTAAACACTGTTGATCACCCTCTCCTGCTCCATACCCTTCACTTTCTCAGCCTCTCTGGCACTGTCCACTCCTGGTTCTCCTCCTATTTCTTGAACC
>WWET01004502.1:109102-119620 GCA_011038615.1 Limnodynastes dumerilii | reverse complement strand
CTGGCTGTGATTGCTGTCGCTGCTGCCGCCTTTAAAGATGTTCCTGATACTGCATGTTGTTTCTTTAACCCAATCTCAATTTTTTTGTCCATCGTATCTTTGAAGGCTGCCACGTCATCCAGCGGAATAGTAGTTTTTCTTGCCAGTCTGGATATAGCAGCGTCCACCACTGGTGGTTCCGACCATTTTCTTACTTCATCCAACGGAAAAGGATACATTTTAGATAATCTTCCTGAAGATGACCACCTTCTATCCGGATGCTTCCACTCATCATTCACTATATCCAGAAGTGGCTGAGATAATGGAAAATGCCTCTCTTCCTTCTTGTTCTCCATAAAAAGAAGATCCTGTAATTTCGTATCCTTTTTTCCTTCCTCTATTTTTAAAGCTTTATAAATTAATTTTAATAATTCATCCACTAGTTCGGTATTGAATGTTTCTTCCTTTTTCTCCTTAGGATCTGCTTCTTGCGAAACATCCGATTCTACCGTCATGTCAATCTCCTGTTCATGCTCGGATTCATCCGATATATCACTTGCTATGGGTCTAGACCTTTTTAAGCAGAATTTTTTGAGATCTTCTTTTGTTACAAAAGCTTCTGACAAAGATGCTTTTACTAAATTTACAAGTTCCACTATTTGTGGTGACGGTTGCTGTTGTTGTCTGTTGTCACATTCAGCGCATGTCAACCCCTTATCTGCTTCTGACAATTGTGCATCACACAGCGTACATTTTTCCAGGTGTTTCTTTTTATACTTGGATTTTAAGGGGGTTGCTTTGCTTGTTTCGGACCTAGAAAGAAAAACACTTCTAACTAACTAGCTACAGGCAGCATAAAATCTAACGGAACTGAGCTTACCCCGATTTCCTTGCTGGAGGCCGTTTATCTTCTGTAGCACTATGCACAGACATGATGTTGTTCACTAGAATCAAACATAGCCCTAGTGAATAATTTTCTTGATAATAAAGAATAAGACATCTTATAATAGAGTGTACCTGTAGGCTAGGCTTCAGATGAAATTCCAATTAAATTCCAATTAATAGGCAGAAGAATCTTCAGCTTAAATACTAGATGGGCCATGTGGCTCTTATCTGCCGTCACTTTCTATGTTTCTATGTTTCTATGTTTCTATGTAAATAGCAACAGCTAAAAGCTAATAACAGGATGATAAACACACTTGAATAAACTGTGTTATATAGCAATAGCTAAAGCAGCCATAATAGTGCAGACATAAGGTACCTTAAGTAATCCTTCTGTAAAAGGTTCAATCCGCAGCAGTAAATGATCCTGCACGAAGAGACACCATAGACCATGTGAAGTCTGTTTAAATAGCCCGCCTAACCTGCGGTCGCATTAACTGACGTCACCTGAGAGTGGATATACTGGCCTCTGCGGAGGCTAGCTTCGGTAGATGGGTGCTAAGTGCTGTAGTCTAACCATGTCTATTATTATAATTTTAGTTTCGTTATGATTTACTTTTCCCAACCCTAGGTCTACTGCTTTGGTAAGACCCGGAAGTGAGCTGACATGATGAAGGAGAAGGAAATAACAGATTATTCACCTGTTAATATGGTTTCCTGGACTTCATCATGTCAGCGTCTACTTCCCTCCCTCTAATCATTATATTGTATGAAGTAACTGTGCTTTATTTTAGCTTTTTGAAGAAAAAAGACACTAAGAGCAGGAAGGGGTGGCATCTTATACCCCGGTGTCTTCTTTGTTCCTGTCTGGCTCCAGGGAGGGATAGATAACCCGGAAGTGAGCTGACATGATGAAGGAGAAGGAAACTAAGTTTTCTTTGTGCGTAGATTTCTTTTGCCTTTTATAGAGCCTGGTGTTGTGCATCCTGGAGGACCTCCTGATTTCTTGACTGAGGTTTGTTCTGAAAACCCTGTTGGGAGTCGGTGAATCTATCTGTATCACTGTCAGAGCTGTTACTGTTACTAGATTCTTCTGTCATAGATGTTGTATGGTCCCCCTGGCCATAATGCATCTGAATGTTCTAGTTGTTGATCCTGATAACCATCAATATATGCTGTATAGTCATTTTGGACCTTGGTCAGTTTATTTGATAAATTAAATTGCTGTAATTTCAAGGTTCAATTTTGGGATTTGTCTTTATCCAGCGTTTCCTAATTGAAATGCGTCCAATTTCTCATGTATTTTTCTTAGTTCTTTGCCTGCTTCTTCAAAGACCAAAGGTCAAATGAGGCCTTATTGAGGAATGCCACTGATTTTTTTTTTTTTTTACAAAAGTCTGGGTTGAAGTTGCCTATGGTATGTTGTTAATTCTGAATCCCCTGGATATGATCTTATCCCAATAATAGTTTGATAATGTAATTCCATGTAATTCGTATTCCATGTGTCGTTCTTTTAAGTTTTAACTATTTATGGTAAAGCTCAGTTAGATCTGTTGGGTTAAGGTTTTCTAGGGGCTCATCTTAAAAAAAAAACATAGCTTCTGCCACTGTGAATAGGCAGGGTCAGCTGTGGGATTACCCTTTCAATGTTCTGGTTAGTCATCTTTATATTTTCCTTGTATGGTAAACTTAAAGGGTTCCAATGGTCGTAAACAAAGTTTACCATACAGGTGATGGTGCTTAGTTGCTCAGAGGTTAAAAACCGCTGTGCTATCATATAGTTCAGAAAACCAACATTCTCAAAAATAGGTAAATAATTGCTCCTGGTGCTCTCACTTACTGTTATTTGCACATCACTACAATTATAAAGAATTGCTCAAATACTTATGACTAAGTACTTATTTGTACATACCAACATTTAAAGGTCAAATATGAACTTAACATATATCAATATAGCAAACATTTTCAATTATAAGGACCTTTGATGACAATAGAGCATGGCAAAAGAGGTAAGTAATTGAACTTCTTTTTAGTCTATATAAGTGTTTCTCTGTATGAGTACTGCCGTACACACTATTTTCCTGATGAAAATTGGCAAGCGTTGATTGAAACATTTGATCTCTTATATGAAATGAAATACCAATAAATAACAATAAAGCTTGGTAAGGAGCATCTTGCTCGTTCACTGCTTTTTACTGCCTGATTTTATAAGCATTGATTTTTCAAGCATCTAGGAGTTGTTACTGGAGTTTGAACTGGATTAGGGCTGGATTTGGGCCCATTTAAATTATCTGTGTGATTTATTATTGTAGAGAAGTTTGCTTCTACAATGTCTGGTCCTGTGCATTGCTGTGGTTGTGATGCTTTTAATTTGTGTGAAACAATTTGGAAACTCAGGTGTTGTCCAATTTGTCATAAAATGTCTTTTTTGCAGGATGACATAGCTAGAATGCATAAGGTATGCAGGATGTTTGTATCTTTGATGCCACCATTGCCTCAGAGAGTTCCCAGGAGGCATGCTGGGTGGACTATGGTAAAGAATGCTGGTAAGAAGGTTCCAGTTGCGCAAGGACACATTGCACAAGCTGTGTCCTTGCAAAACTCATATGCAGCACTTGAAGGGCTGGAGTGCATTACAACAGGTAATGTAGAACATGAGGTGTTGCGGGAACCTGATGGCGGGAAAAGGCAATACCTGAGAAGGACTGCTCTTCTTGTGGGAGATTCTATTGTAAGGGGTATCCAGCTGCAAAGAGGTTTTGAAATTAGGAATTTTTACAGCTGCCGTCTAACGGCAAGCTGCACGCGCTGCTCCTACCCCATTACTCTCTTACCTTGCTCCAGTGCGCGTCTGGGGATTCCCCTGCCGACAGGCTCCTTAGCAGCAGTGTCTATAGTTACCTCGTGTGAAGCTTCTCTGTTAGCCGCACGCTCTGCCTGTAGTGTTCTTATGCCTTCTGCTGCTTGTGTCACTTCCTGGTTAGGGGCTGGGGTTGCTGGCCAAAAACTGTGCAGCAGTCACTATTTAGTCTCCCTCTCACTTCTCCCAGGTGCCGGTTATAGAGTCTGTTCCTCAGTTCTGTGACCTGCTACTTACTCTGTGCCTAGTGCTTCCAGCCTAGTGATCTGACCGTTGACTGACCTACTTACCTACCTTGAATCCTGCCCTAGCTCCCTTGTGTTTCCTTCCCAGGTTCTCACCCCTAACTTGTACTTACCTTCCCTGCAGTTCCTATCCTTACCTTTAATGAATGTTTATGTTACCTCTTCGGAGGCACCGCCGTGTGCTTGAGTGTGTGATAGCCCTTGTACATCGTGTACCGTCTCGTGAACATTCTTCTGTCCCACGTGCTGTGTTAAGTGTTCAGTGTTGTCTGTTACAGTCCGGTCGCTTCTGGACTACTACTCCCACTATCTATAAACTACTCCATCAACTACTCCCGTCCCTCCTGTCTGGTGTGCACTCCTGGTGTTTCTCTCTTTTCCACGAGTCTGGTTCACCGGGGACCGTCCAGGCTATCAGGCCGCTGCCACTTCCATCCCCACCATCAGGGGTACTGGTGAAGACCCCCTGGATAGTAAAGTCTCCGGTCTCCGGAAACCTACTCGTTCACTCTGCCTGTCTCTTTGGTGGTCACCTCGGTACTCACCAGGTAAACCCAGGGTACCACACTAACTCCCTTTCTGATCACTCCGGTACTGACCAGGTAAACCCGGAGTGTCATAACAGGAATCAGATGAAGTGCTTGCCTGGAGCTACAGCTCCACAGGATAAAAAGTGCATTATAAAGAGAGCGAGCAAGGAAAGGGAGGTTGATATCATTATCCCCCTTGGGACAAATGTTTTGGCCAATGCTGGAGTTCTGGATGTTGCAGATGAATTTGGAAAGTTGGAAACCACTCTTAAGCAGGTGGCAAATACTGTTACTTTTTCTGCAGTGCTGCCAATACACAGATTTGAAGAAGGTAGAATGATGTGCATTAGTGACATCAATCTGTGGCTTAGGAAGTGGAAGGATTTTGGTTCATAAAACATAGCCATTGTCACGGTCTGCGGCTGCAAGCGCCGCACTTACCCTGTCAGATGTCTCTGGCAGCAGTCTTCTCCCTGCGGTGCTGCAGTTTTGGATTTCAGAGCCTGTCACTGTGCAGTGACAGTCTCATATACTTACCTTGTCACAGGCCATCTAGTAGCAGCTTCCTCACTCTGCAGCCCTCCAGAAGTTCCTGTGAAAGTCTCCATTACCACATGTGTGTTTGTGTCTGGGATTAGGCATTTGCATCATTGCCTCTCTGGTGCATGGGCGTCGCCATCTTGCCTGCTGTCAGGTGATTCCCAGTAACCTCTCAGATGCTTCACCAAACACACATGATTCCCCCAGCCAATCTGTGCACTGGGCGGGCTATTTAAACTCCTGAGGTCCTGTCTCGTGGTCCAGTCCGGTGGTCCAGTCCTGAGGTCCTGTCTCGTGGTCCAGTCCGGTGGTCCAGTCCTGAGGTCCTGTCTCGTGGTCCAGTCCGGTGGTCCAGTCCTGAGGTCCTGTCTCGTGGTCCAGTCCGGTGGTCCAGTCCTGAGGTCCTGTCTCGTGGTCCAGTCCGGTGGTCCAGTCCTGAGGTCCTGTCTCGTGGTCCAGTCCGGTGGTCCAGTCCTGAGGTCCTGTCTCGTGGTCCAGTCCGGTGGTCCAGTCCTGAGGTCCTGTCTCGTGGTCCAGTCCGGTGGTCCAGTCCTGAGGTCCTGTCTCGTGGTCCAGTCCAATGGTCCAGTCCTGAGGTCCAGTCCTGAGGTCCTGTCTCGTGGTCCAGTCCTGAGGTCCTGTCTTGTGGTCCAGTCCTGAGGTCCTGTCTTGTGGTCCAGTCCTGAGGTCCTGTCTTGTGGTCCAGTCCTGAGGTCCTGTCTTGTGGTCCAGTCCTGAGGTCCTGTCTTGTGGTCCAGTCCTGAGGTCCTGTCTTGTGGTCCAGTCCTGAGGTCCTGTCTTGTGGTCCAGTCCTGAGGTCCTGTCTTGTGGTCCAGTCCTGAGGTCCTGTCTTGTGGTCCAGTCCTGAGGTCCTGTCTTGTGGTCCAGTCCTGAGGTCCTGTCTTGTGGTCCAGTCCTGAGGTCCTGTCTTGTGGTCCAGTCCTGAGGTCCTGTCTTGTGGTCCAGTCCTGAGGTCCTGTCTTGTGGTCCAGTCCTGAGGTCCTGTCTTGTGGTCCAGTCCTGAGGTCCTGTCTTGTGGTCCAGTCCTGAGGTCCTGTCTCGTGGTTTAGTCCTGAGGTCCTGTCTCGCGGTCCAGTCCGGTGGTCCAGTTCCGTGGTCCAGTCTTGCGGTCCAGTCCGGTGGTCCAGTTCCGTGGTCCAGTCTTGCGGTCCAGTCCGGTGGTCCAGTTCCGTGGTCCAGTCTTGCGGTCCAGTCCGGTGGTCCAGTTCCGTGGTCCAGTCTTGCGGTCCAGTCCGGTGGTCCAGTTCCGTGGTCCAGTCTTGCGGTCCAGTCCGGTGGTCCAGTTCCGTGGTCCAGTCTTGCGGTCCAGTCCGGTGGTCCAGTTCCGTGGTCCAGTCTTGCGGTCCAGTCCGGTGGTCCAGTCCTGGTGGTCCAGTCGTGCGGTCCAGTCCTGCAGTCTAGTCCTGGTGGTCAAGTCCTGCAGTCCAGTTCTGCAGTCCAGTCCGACGTTCCAGCCCTGAGGTTCAACCCTGAGGTCCGGTTCTTAGGCCCTGCCCGGAGTTCAAGTCCTGTGTCCCAGTTGATGCCCTCAGCTGTAACCAGTTCTGCCGCTCCGGCCCTGCTGACTTCTACTCTGCTGCCTGCCTCTGCTACTCTTATCACCATCAGGATCATCTCTCACCAATTCCCATTGGACACCATTCCGGACTACCAGTGTTATTGTTGGACTTTATTCATATCTCCTGACGAACTCTCTGGCACTTCCTCATTGTCATCTCATTCTGGACTTATGTACATTCTCACTCCTGTATGCTCCCATCTGTGTTTTGCTGCTCAATTTCATTAAACCCATCATTTATTCACCTCACATCTGTTGCTTCTCTGGAAACCCGGGCAGATCCCACTAAGATTCACAGTTCGTGACAGCCATGCTATCTGGCAAAACAGAAACCTGTATAAAAGGGATGGCTTGCACCCATCATCTGTGGGATCAGATATTCTAAGTGAGCAGTTTAAATCCTTTTTAAAAACCATTTGTAAGGGTTGAAATTAAGTTATACGTAAAATAACTAGTATTCTATTTTGTATACCTGTATCCATTTGCATTTATTAGAAACAGAAACTTAGTTGGTTTGTGCATTTCCAATAAAATAGAAACTTATGTGAGCAAAACATTTATCGGGAAGGTCATGCTATGTTATGGCTAAACTTATCCTGAGAAACGTTGCAAGATAGAGCCTCAGGAAGCAGATGTTCTTTTAACGGCCCTGAAGATAACAGTAAAAGATGCTGTTTGTGCTTACAATGTATTCCTTTGCTTAGTGTGTACGTGACTTAGATGCTATATAAAGACTACCTTTTGAACTAATAAAGCAGAACTCATTGTGAAGACTCAATAGTGTGCGTGTGTCTCAATTGACTTCTTCAGCCGGCTGACTTATACTCAAGGTATCCTGACAGAACGAAGACCGTAGTAATACCCTCTCCGTGGAAGGTCTAGGTGGGGGAACACCTCCAACACATTAAACTAGGAAAAGGGGGCAGTCATATTGTATTTGATATATACTATGCTGTCCATCCCTACCCTGTATGTCTGTACTGTATTTTGTACGGCGCTGCGGACACCTTGTGGCGCCTTATAAATAAACAATAATAATAATAATATAATGAAAATAGCTGCTCCCTCAACCCAGAAGTGTTGTGTGGCTAGTCAATAATGACAGATAGCATAGCCACAGCAACTAAGGGAAAGGAAAACAGAAAAAGCAATATAAATATATCTAGCAATAATAATAAACAGAAGAATAGAAGATTCATAAAGCAACCACTCAGAGCAATGTGTGCAAATGCTAGGAGCTTAGGAAATAAACTCCCTGAACTAACTGCAATAATGGCAAGGGATAATCTGGATATTAGCTATACTGGGATATAATTTATTTAGGAAGGATAGAGTAGTAAAAATTGGAGGAGGCATATTAATGTATGTGAAGGAAGAGTTAAATTCAACTTTATTAGGAAGTATTGGAGAAAAAAACTAAGGCACTCTGGGTAACAATAGAAACCCAGGGGGTTATTCTTCATACTGGAGTGATATATAGGCCACCAGGACAAGATGAGGAAATAGACAATGTTCTATTGCAAGACATTGCTAAAATGGCATTAAAAGGGGAAGTAATAATCATGGGAGATTTAATCTACCTGATGTAAACTGGGGTGAGTCTTCAGCAAGCTCCACTAGAAGTGGGGATATTTTAATTTCATTACAGGGAAGTGTCCCTCAAGCAACTGGTGAGAGAGCCCACTCGCAAAGAGGTCATCTTAGATTTGGTACTTACAAATAGTTACAGAATCTCAGAAGTAAGTGTGGGTGAGAACCTACGATGCAGTTATCATCAAGCAGTATGGTTTAGTATAATGACTGAGAGAGATATGTATCACACAAAGACAAGGGTGTTAGATTTTAGGAAAGCGGATTTTGTGGAAATGGGGAAATGTGTAAGTGATTCTTTGGCATAATGCAGGCACATGAAAGGAGTACAGGAGCTTTGGGGAAATATAAAAAATACATGATTAACAGCAATAGACCTTTGTATAAAAGGTTAGTAAAAAACACATAAAAAGGAGGCCAAAGTGGTTTACAAAAGAGGTAGCAAGTATAGCGAAAGCAAAAAAGATGGCCTTTCGAAATCATAAGCAAACTCCAAATAATTATGATAGGGAGGAGTATTTTAAAAAGCAGAAGAAGGCTAAAAAGGTTATCAAGGCAGCAAAGCCACAAACTAAGGAAAAACTGATCCACTTAGTACGAAATGGGGACAAAAGCTTTTTTCAGTAATTGAATGAAAGGCTCAAAACGAAAGAGGGTATAGTAAGGCTCAAAACGGAGCGTGTTGAGGTTGGAAGGGCTGTGGAAGATCATCTTAACAAGTATTTCTGTTCAATATTCACAAAAGAAAGAGAGTATTCACAAAAGAAAGAGAGGGGAAGGGACCACTTTTAAATGGGAAGACTATTAATACAAAGGAAGCTATTACTACTGCTTTCAATGAGGAGCAGGTATTAAAAGAACTTTTAATACTGAAAGTGGAGAAATCAATGGGGCCAGATTGGATACATCTGAGCAGAGCTGGTGCTAGGGTGTTCGGCCCCTCCCTGCGAACTTTAATTTTGCACCCTTCTGTTTAACAATTTGACACCAGTGACCATCCTAGATTATAGTAAGCAAATGTAACCACAATAAAAGAATGCAAATTATAGTCACCACTATACAATAGGGTCCTAGGGCCTGATCCAGACCTATGGTCGGGTGCGTTTTTACGACGAGCGTAAGCGCAAAAACAGCCATTTGTACTTACTGCACATGCGCGGGGCAGATGTTACGCTCATGATACGGTCTGAGAAGCTGAGCGTATGGGCCTTGATCGTAACAGCTTCGTACATACGCTGGAGGGGGCGTGCCTGCCATACGAAAACCGTAATTACGAACCGAGGGTGGGGTGAGGCATTTAAATCGTACAGTATTCCCGTCATGTGTATCCAGTACCCAATATCCCCATCATGTTTCTCCAGTACCTAATATCCCCCATCATGTGTATTTAGCACCCAGTATTCCAATCATGTCTCTCCAGCACCCAGTACCCCCATTATGTCTCTCCAGCACCCATTATCTACATCATGTCTCTCCACCTCCCAGTATCCCTATCATGTGTATCCAGCACCCAGTAACCCCATCATGTCTCTATAGCACCCAGTATCTCCCATCATGTGCATCCAGCACCCAGTATCCCCATCATTTCTCTCTATCACCCAGTATCTCTCATCATGTGTATCCAGCACCCAGTATTCCCATAATGTTTTTCCAGCACCCAGTATTCCCCATCATGTGTCTCCAGAACCCAGTATCCCCCATCATGTGTATCTAGCACCCAGTATCTCCCATCATGTGTATCCAGCACCCAGTATTCCCCATGATGTCTCTCCAGAACCCAGCATTCCCCATCATGTCTCTCCAGCACCCAGTATCCCCATCATGTGTCTCCAGCACACAGAATCCTCCATCATGTGTATCCAGCACCCAGTATCACAATAATGTCTGTCCAGCACCCAGTATCCCTATCATGTCTCTCCATCTCCCAGTATTCCCATCATGTCTGTCCAGCACCAGGTATCCCCCATCATGTCTCTCTAGCACTGAGTATCCCCATCATGTCTGTCCAGCACCCAGCAGCCTCCATCATGTCTGTCCAGCATTCAGTATCCCCATCATGTCTCTTCAGCATTCAGTATCCCCATCATGTCTGTCCAGCACACAGTATCCACCATCAATGCTCTCCACTTTCCAGTATTCCCCATCATGTCTATCCAGCACCCAGCATCCCCCATCATGTCTGTCCAGCACCCAGCATCCTCCATCATGTCTGTCGTGCACTCAGTATCCCCATCATGTCTCTCCAGCACCCAGTATCCACCATCATGTCTCTCCAGCACCCAGTATCCCCCATCATGTCTGTCCAGCACCCAG